>JAGJRP010000850.1:0-27847 GCA_022832235.1 Lepidurus couesii | reverse complement strand
CAATCGCCAAGTGCCTTGAATTGCCCGCCAAACCATGTCCCCAAGTCGCCAATTTTGGCGAGAAATCACCGTGGTTGGCAACACTGAACCCATGTGTAAACCACGGGGATGGTCAAATCGTCCCAAACTTTTCGTTCGCGTTTCATGATTTACGCAAGTTAAGGTTCGGGAATTAGAGGTCCGTTGTACCAACTACCAATACAAAGCGTAAATAAAGCTCTAGGAAAATGAGCTCAGCAACTTTTTTGAAACACATGAATATGCCTTTTCAAGAAGAACCTAGTGTTTCTCGAGATATTTATGGCGATGCTTTGATTCCGGATTTTCTCCGAGCCGAACACAGCACAGGGGTAATTTCCAAAACCATAACAAGTATAAATTTTTAATCTATATAACGACCTTTTTTCAGACATCCATTATGGCCGTGGAATTTGACGGAGGTGTTGTAATTGGAGCCGATTCACGGACTACAACTGGGTAAAATCTCTTTTATTTACTTTTTCATAGCAATTTATACAAATTTCATAGAGCCTACATTGCCAATCGTGTGACAGACAAGCTTACGCGTGTAACAGACAAGATTTATTGCTGTCGCTCGGGTTCCGCAGCTGACACCCAAGCTATTGCCGACATCGTTACATACAAAATGGGGTTTCATAGGTAAATCCAACTTTCCTATCTGCCAAATTCCCTATGAACTAACAGTTTCTATTACACGGTCGCTTTAGTATTGAACTGGGCGAAGAACCTTCGGTCAAAACCGCTGCCAGTGTCTTCAAAGACATGTGCTACAATTACAGGGAGCAACTAATGGCTGGCATAATCGTCGCTGGCTGGGACAAAAAGCACGGGGGACAAGTGTACACCATTCCTTTAGGTGGCATGTCTGTCCGATTACCGTTTGCCATTGGTGGATCAGGCAGTACGTACGTCTACGGCTATGTAGACTCCCATTACAAGAACGGAATGACCAAAGAAGAATGCGCTAAATTTGTAGCAAACAGTAAGCATCCTTCCTCTCCTAACTGTCCTTCCTGAACTATCTAATTAATTTCCTTCTGCAAATTTTTAAATAAAACTTCAATTTTTTTAGCTTTGGCCTTGGCTATGAGTCGCGACGGATCCAGTGGTGGAGTAATTCGTCTGGGGATTATTACTGAATCTGGAATTGAACGACGTGTGATATTGGGCAATGAACTACCCCGTTTCTACGAAGGCTAAAAAAATTTCATTGCTTGTATGGCTTTCTAAACATTTTTGGAACAATACACAGCTCCCATTCTACCTTAACTTATGGAATTCAGGAAGGATTGGGCAAAATTGGCAAGTAAAAACGAGCCTACAATTCACTTCCCTTTATTCCCAGGACTAGACAGATCGCCACAACAAATTCGGCGTCAAAATTCAAAATCCCAGGAAATTTCGCTTGTTTACTGTCTTTCATTTTTTCTGTTTACCACAACAAAATCGACTAAATTCTTTTGCAAAAAAACAATAGTCCGTTCCTATTTAATTCTTGTCCGTTTCCCCGGCTTGAGTTACTGGATGAGCGCGTGAGTTAGTGCCATTTAATGGCCCAGCTTCAGTGGCACCTAATTCGCAATATATACACATATGATTATGTCGAGTTTTTGTTAAAAAAGACAACATTTGAGCTTTCAATACTTACGAGGGAAGTCTTCATCATTAGAAGCGACGTTTTTGACAGGAATGGGCACGGCGGCTTGGTCTTTGAGAGACATTTCATGTGAAAGGGTCCTCGACTCGCGCCTTTCTTCTTTGCTCTGCCACTGAACCTTCTGGCGATGTTGTTTCATGGTATCTTCCACGCGGGCCATAACCATCTCTTCTGTGAGAACTCCATCATCTGAAGCATACGCTGCTGCTTGCCAAGCCACCCCCAATTTCGCAATCTCACGCCCAGAGAGGCCTTGCGTTTCAAGCGCAATGCGAGAACATAATGAGCTGTAATCAAACTGGGCCACTTTCAAACGCCTAAATTGGAAAATATAGCACAAACATAATATTAGTTCTAAACCAACCCAATCTCCTTCGTAAAAAAACTAAATGTACAAAATACGAAATAGTTTCAATACCGTTTGCCTTCTGCAGCTGGCTGAAGGATGAATTTGTCGAAGTAGAGTCTTACTAAGCGCTCTCGCTCGTCTAAACCGGGCAAGTTAAATTCGACCATTTCATCCAAACGGTCATTCACCGCCCAATCAAACTGCTCTGGAGTATTCGAGGCCAAAACGAGCATAAACCTAAAAGAAAACAAAAATTATGAATTAAAAAAAATTAAAAAAATTAACTAACTTGTTTGATTGGTCACCAGTGCGATACAGAAAGGCGTTCAGAGTAGCGCGCAAATCTTCACTGATTTTCTCCGAGGAGCGTTTCCTCAAGAACGCGTCTGCTTCGTCTACAAATAGGAGTAAGCCTCTTCTGGAGGAGCTGGCCCAATCAAAGACTTTGTGCATGGCTGTAACACCTTCTCGGCCCATTGGGGATACATCACCTCCCGTTAAAATAGCATAATCCAGTCCAGAGTGATAAGCTAATTTCTAAAAAATTAGAAAATAAAAGGATTTAAATGACATACCATATTCCAATGTTAATCGTCTACGTGTTTCAAATCTTTTTAAAATTACCTTAGCAAATAAGGTTTTGCCCGTACCAGGCGGTCCGTGCATCAAAATATTCCTGAACATGCCATTATTGACTTTAGTGTTCTTCGTCGCAATGGCGATATCCCTGCAAGTACACGGATCTTAGAATAAAGTCAATTATACCGGTTGGCATGTACCTTAGTCTCTCTTCTAGCTGGGGTTCAAGGACTACGCCAGCTAAGGCGTCTTCAGGTTTGGTTTTAAACCTCTGCAAGGTCTTAATCGGGTGTTTTACTGCATCTAACGCGTTTAACCGCGAAGTTTCTCGTACCAGAGATGGTTTTCCTAAAAGGAGCAAGTTTCAGGCGTCGAGAAAGGCAAGTTTGTACGTTTTTGTTACCTAATCTCGCTTCAATGTACCGAGCAACCACTCCAGTAGATCCTTTCGCCGTATAAACACCTAAGGCAATCAAGGAAATGCCTGCTGCAGCTGCGGTTACTTTCTCCCAATCTTGGAGGAAAGCTTGGGCTCCAGCACCCAAAACGGAGCCCGCCGTCCTAGAATCGTCCTTTAGCGTTGCCATTTGGGAGACGACCTGTTATTACCTGATGGATTCTAAGACAGTCGTTCTCTTTTCGTTGGCTTTGAGACGGATTTGTTCGAGGTACAAGTCTTGGTTCTCGCGATCTACTTTAGCTTTAGCTCGCATCTCAGCTTCGATGCGTTTCTGGTCGGATTTGGCGCGTAGGTCCATTTCATGTTCCAACGTGGCTACCCAAAATCATCTTTATGGCATCGTAGCTTGTTAAAGATATCAAGCGAAATTACCTTTTCGCATAGACTCCTGCTTAGCCACAGACTCTTCTTGTTTACGTAACGCTTCATCGTTCATTCGTTGCTGCTGCAAAAGCTGATCTTCATACCTATTAAAAAACGTTATATATGTTCTTTTAAGTAAACACTGGGGCTTTTTACCGTTTTCTAGCTAACTGATCCTGGTACTGAACCCTTTGTTGGTTTTGCTTGGTTTCTTCAGACAAAGTTTTGCGTCTTTCGTCACCATCCACTCTTTTCTGTTCCACTTTCAGCTGCTCAATGTGAGCTTCGTATTCCTTTATCTTGGCAATCTGCTCCTGTTGCCTTGTTTGTTCTTGCAACTTGGTGAGATCCAACGCTTCTCTGGAAAACTCTGAAAATAATTCATTAAAATCTACTTTTGTGACACAACGTGGAATCGTACTTGAGCTTTCCAAGTCCTTGGCTGCTTTAGCTGCTCTTTCCAAAGCTGCTGAATCAAAACGATAAGCTTCAGAGGCTTTAGACATTGCCGTATTTCGATCCCTTTCATCGCCGCCCCCCTCACCCCCAGCACCGACAGGTAACTGTGGAGGCGGGATACCTCCCTGTTCTTTACGCAATCCGAATAACCATGACATTCTTTTGGACGCTTTTCTAATACCCTTTCGCTAACCTAGATTATTATAAAGTAATTTAAATAAGTCACATCCAACTGATCTTTTTTAACTTACCACGTGCGTTTCATACAAACCACACACAGGGACTACCTACCGAAGTACTTCCATTTGTATTGGTCAACGTTAGATGGCTGATTTGACGGTAAGTTACTTAACAAAGCCCCTAGAGAGCGTTATCAGTCACCCACATCATAAAAAATTCGGACTTTTTGGTTACCCGTGTTTTAAACCATTTGGCTAATGATTAACTGGTCGAAACAATCATTTTGACAGGGGGTATTAATTAAACTCGTTGATGTTAATTAGTGCTATAGCTTGAGTCTATATTGAACGAATATAATTAAAACGAGGAGATGGCCCGCGAGATAGTGTCAAGCAAGGTAACCACCTTTTCTTGTATGCTGTGTGTACGCAGTTAGTTGTCCTTGTCGCGTGAAAAAAGAAAACAAACGAACTTACAACGTTCTCATTTAGTTATCACCCAATAGGACAAATATTCAGTTATGTAGAACATGTGACGACTAAGTCACACAAGACGGATCGATTTCTCCGTCTATTCCTTATTTCAAATATGAAAGTCCTTTTCAAATTCCGATAAAATTGTTTTTAAATTAAACAAAATTCGTATTAAACCACGTGACTTATTCACGCTGTAAGAAAAAAGAAAAACGCGTGACTGTGAACACGTTCCAACTTTTAACCTAAGGACCTGATAAGCTTCATTGCGGTAACCAAAGAAGTGTACGTAATAAAGAAAAAAATCACGAAAAAAATGAATTTATCGTATTTGCCCTACTTTCAATTCATTCGCTACATTCTCCACTTCCGCCCAACAAGACAAAATCACGACTTTTAAGGGATATTTCTATGTATTTTCTTTTTCTTGCAAACGTTAACGAACAGGGTCGAACAAGCAACAGCCTAAATTTGTTAAATGGGGGAATTGCATTTCTCGAGATCTAACACAGTTCTAGAAAATCTACAAAATCTGCGTCAAACTTACGTATTTCCACTGATTTGTAAATCTACTAAATCAACGAGAGCTCACTTGCTATTTGTTTTCCCTTAGATCACTACACGAAAAGAAGTTGTGAGATAGAGATGTAACGCATGGGTTTACAGATTTTCCGATTGTCTATCACAAGCAAAAAACGCTGGTTAATTTCCGATCGAAAACCAACATTTTTTTTCTTAACAAACAAAAAAAAAACCATCACCTTTAATTATATCACCGTCAAATAGCTCACATGTCCACCATTGGTGTGTTTGTTTTCGTAAAAACTCGTGGTGACGAAAGCCAAACTGGAGTTTACCTTGAACGTCATCACGTTTTTCCATTGCACAGCCAAGATCTTGGCAAACCACAAGGTCCATGGGTATTATCATATATTTCTAATTTAGATCAAGAATTCCCTGTGCCCGGTTGCAACGAACGTCCTTGCCAAGGCTACGGCGTACTTGTAATTCTTTTTTTTAAGAGATTTTTTTCAGTTCTGCTTAAGGTGAAGAACTAGAGGACTTTCCATATACGGCTCACACCCAAAGTTTAATCCATGCCAGCCCTAAATCTCCTATAAAAGGCGATTTCGTCCTGGTCAATTTGTCTTATTTCTGTTTCTTGTATTCACTGTTGTAAAAGCCAGAGGAATTAAACCCGATGACCTTTTGCCAGTTTAAACTCCACATCAGTACCACGATAGGACTCCCTGACATTTGCCTTCTGACTCTTTTGACACAAACACGTTCTTGGAGGACGTTTGAGGGGGAAACTCTATTGAAACAAAGCAAGTCGAAGGGTTCTGGGGTGGGGGGTTGTTTCTTTGTTTTACTTTCAATTGTTTGCCAATGTTGAAAGGTTTCGCAATGCAAGGAATTCCCTGGCTTTTCCACACACAGGGGAGCACGTCACGCGATTCTTTTTGGATTGGGATCTGGATGCCCTTTTGGAATCGTAGTACGTAGCCCTTGCGAAATAAATTGCGACGTATTGATGTGGCGTATTAAAAAATATGAGGGGCAAAAGTTCAGGAAAAAGTGAAGAAAAATGGCGAGATAAAATTGCGCTGAATTTGGTACGTAATGATGAGGGAAATCTTCCGTTCTTTTCAATTTGTAAAATTTTTTTATTATTATTATTTTTTTTCTATTCACAGTACTTCTGTCGGCGAAAGGGGGAAGGGTTGTTTGGTGTCGTCTTTTTTAAGAACAACCACACCGATCCACAACCATGCCAGGAAGAACGCCATAGATGATATTATATTCGTGATCAAAGTAGAGCATTGAAATAGGAGACATTCGTCGCGGAGCGCAGCAAGGACCAGCAGTACCGGCAGGATTGGCTTGTTGCACGATATGCGTGTGAGGGTACTTTTGCAAAAAGACGTAGGGACACTCGCCAGAGCAGTAATTTGCTTCGTACTTCTTTGGAGCGATGATCCAATCCCAGCCAAACTCCTCGAAATCAACGGTTAAAGGGTACCGGCAGCAACGTGTCTCCTCTGAGTTTTCGTTGCAGTTGAGACCAATTGTACGCTTTTTACGAACCTTTCCGTTTTCTGTCGTCGTCAGCTCCATAAATGGCATCTTGAGAGAGAAAAAATACCCAAAAACTTAGGTTAAAGAAGATAGTTATTGTAGTTTGGGGGCTTACGAAGGCAGCGTCTTCTTCCGTGACCGCTTCGTGGACGAAAGCGAAGCTTTTGGGGTCCGAGACTTGCAAAACAAAACCAAGATTGTCTTCAGGGTGCTTCAGCCATTCCGCGAGGACTTTTTTGACTTCGAGTGCTACCCAACCGCCATATTTCTGTAAACCGATACGCGTGGAGCGAACTTTGCTAATGACTGGTGACTCGCCCGCTCTGATCGTGCAGACCTAAAACGTACAAAGTGCTATTAGGATTTTTTTTTTTTGCTGAGGATTTGGGATCTGAAAATTTCGTTACCTTAAAGGTATTGACCCAGGTTTCGTTTTCGGGGGACAGGATGACAGAAGGACCAATAGGACGCACCCAAACCCACAATGTGGCATTGTGGACTTTACTCCGAAGTACTTTTTCTGTAAACTTAAAGTACACAACATCTTTGACGACTGCCTGCACGTGGTCTGGAGCTGATAATCAAAACAAGGACAGAAGAGTTTCAGGCTGGGGTTCATTTAAAAGGCAATAATTAGGCATAGACTTATCGTAAGCTATAATGAGGTTAATTTAGGCCAACCCTTTATTGATTTCCAAGGGAAAACTTCTTATCCCATTTCTTTTTATTCCTACCCCTTTTCTTGTTTTTCATTTACAACTTTTTCGTTATTATTGTATCACCATTAATCCAAACTTTGTCATCGTTTTCTTTGTTTATTTATTATAAACCTGAAAATATTTGGACGCTGCTCAGCTAAACATTCGAAACGAATGTTTTGTGTTTTAGAAAGAGGAGTAAATTGAAAATAATTTTCTAATGTGCGTTTCTCCTGCCTTCTGACGGGAAAAACGACTTCTGCTAGCCGAGTACCACGTGTTTTAACTTAATGTTGTGGCCTTGGAATAAGATTTGGTGCCATACGCGTGTTATGTAAACGCATATATACTAGACTCTCTAATGATAGCCTTTTCGGCCCCACCAGAAAAAACGGTCTGCGTGTACACTGGCTGGCAAAAGTTATCGTTGTTAGTATCTTGTCTCTTTCCTTTCAGACTTCAGTTATGATATAATATTCGATTACTCAACCCAAGGCGGGGTTTTCATCTCTTTTTCTCCCCTTAGTATAGAAACTTGCCCGGTATTCCCTTTTTTATGCCGAGTAAAGTTGAGCTGATATTTGATTCCACTTGGATGGCCAAACGCAGTTACAGTTACTAAGCCACTTTATTCTCCTAAAGCCCCTATATAAGTTAGGCTGCCAGCTTTGTACTTCGAAGGTCAGGGATACGGAGATTTCAAAACGAATTCCCTTGCGTTCTAACATGTACTCGTGCGTTCGTTTTGCTGTTCTCCTGTTCCTACATATATGAAACGAATATCAAACGTCACTCGTATAAACCAAGTTAAAATTTCCTTAAATTTCAGAAAGAATACTAACGACAACTTTTATCGCGTCCCAATCCTAATTGTGATTGTCCTAATTGCAAGGCACTAAGCACAACTTCACTATACTGTAGCTTTTCTTATCGTAGCAGATATTGTTGACCAAAGTGTGTACCCGCAGGCCTCTCTTTAGTTTTAGTTTTTTTATCTTGAACGTAAAGCGATAAGAAAGAGGTATCTAAACAAGAAGCCCGTGCAAAGATATATTGAGGCTGGTCAGGAAGTAGGCTTTTGAAAAATCGTTGTACCTTGTTGGGTAAACACAAGAACTCGCTCGGTCCGCGCATGGAAGTCGTCGTCTTCATAGTCGTCGGTTGGATCGCCGTGCATCAAACCTTTGTTGTAGGGCGCATCGCTTTGCATGTTCGCATGAGGCAATTCGAGATGCATCGGGAGCTTCGGTAGCGTTCGCCCCGTCATATTGGGTGCCGACCGAAGACCTAACTTGCTAAGAATCTGTCCTTTAATCGCTTCCAAATTCCGCTGTCGTAACTCTTCTCGTCGTACACATGATGAGCAGTTGGAAGGGATGTACGTGCCCGGTTGGGGCAGCAAATCCCCTTCATCGAAATCGCTGTACTCCGCACGGGCTTCGTAGTCGAGATGCTGCGTTTCCTCCAGCGAGTCCACCGGAAGATCCGTTGGTTTGCTATGATGCGAATTAGGTTCGTGCACAAGAGGACGACTGGGTGAGCTACCGGTACTGCCAGCACTACTATGACTGCTCTGATGATGTTTGTTGTGATGATTGGTGTTGTGTTTATAATCCGGAAAGGCGTTCTGATGATGCCTGGCGGAAGCTGCGTCAACGGGGCTAGTACTGGTACTCAGGAGTATTAAGACAACCATGATTAAGTTGAGATCCATGCTTGACCAGGAGATCACAATTTTCTTTTGGTTCACACAATATACAGAAACCAAAAGCGTTCGCTTTTTGTATTATTTCCTTTATAAATTAATTGGGATAAATTCGTTTTGAGGGTGGGGGGTGAATAACACAATATCCTCAATGTTTTTCGCCCCGCAGAAGTTGTTCCATTGGGGGGGTAGGGTTTACGGACGCATTTTGGTGGATTTTGAACGGTAGGACTCACACCAGAAGTATTCTTAACACATAGGTAACTGTCTTGAACGAACCATCAGGATTGAATAATACTCCCGCGGGACTGAATGTACAAACCGCGTCTGGCGGGAGGGACACTGATTTAACTCGGGTACACCACACCGAACTCTATGCCACGTTTTCCCAAGACAGGTACCCCCCCTCTCCCCCCCTTATAACCAGAAGGCAGCCTATAGAGAGGAGTCCGGGTCCGCCCCGCCCACTCTTATAGAAAGACACGCAGGCTCGGTCTGTGTAGAGATAACTTTGGTGACGCCCCCTTGTATAGCTTGGCTTGTTTAGCTGGCTTTCCAAAATCTTATGGTGGATTTTCTCGAAATGAATGGCTTTCTCGTGTTAATTTAGAAATTAATGGCTTTTCTTGAATTGATTGCGTCTTCTTTTTCTTCCACTGGCACGAGGCTGGGGAGGAGCTTGGTGTGAACACAGGATTTGATTGTTGGCACGGATATACGAACACAGGGTTATGGAAATTTGATTGTTGCAAGATTCTGCTGGCGAGCAGCGTTTAACACAATAGAAGGGAAGCTCCGTCAGATCTGGACTGATAACTGATCTCTGATTCTCTACAGTATACTTTCTGATGGGGAAAATGGGCAGTCGGGTGAGGGGAGATCCTGGGGGATATCCGTAGTTCGGATGCCCTCGCATAGGCGAAAACTGATGTGGAGAGAAGGGAGAAGAAGAAGAAACGAGAGACCTCCCCACGTTATATGGGACAGTCTTTGGAAAAATCCTTTTGGGCCCTCTTGTTCGTTGGAATCAAGATGCTGCAGGAAGAAGATGATGCTGGGGCCAAATAAGGGAGGTCGGAGGGGAGCTTTCGTGTTTGTACGTCATCAACGACGTCAAACTACGAGATTTTACAACGTTTAAAGGACAAAGTTCTCCCCCTTGTAGCATCAAAGTTTGACTATGTCACGGTGTTACTACTGAAAGATCATGTTCCTTCTTAAACTGAGACATTCCTTGCGCTTCCACGACTGCTTTTCTGAAGGTTCGCGCATGTTGGATAATGCCCTCCACATATGGGGTCCATTCTCTTGTTTGTCCAAGTTTGGAGAATCCTGTAGACAAAACAGATTGGAATTTGCAGAGTTTCCAACTCGCGAAAGCTGGTATGGTGAATTTCCAGGAACTCGCCGAGTTTTTGCATAGCCTTATTCGCCGTATTTTGTCAACCATGACAGGAAAGGAACTCTTGGGTAACAAAGTTCATGAAACGATTAACAAGCCCTTACATTGTCGGCGAGATTGGGTGTCTGTATTTCATGTGTTTGAATACATTGAATTTGTTGGGAATTCACTTTTTTCCCGTTTCAAAGTTTGATATTAGGGAAGTTATGAGTGTTTTTCTTCGTTTTTTCGTTGTTTGTTTTTTTACGTGGGATACGTTTACAGCTACTGTTGCTAACCGCCTTTTCTGGGCGTATAATCCCTCCCCTGTATGGTGTGAAAGTCTCAGTGTCTGTGGCTGGACTCCATATCTATACTCTATATATTGTCGAAGGACATAGGTAAAGTAAGTCTAAACTCTCCAAGCTTGTATCTAAATACGTTATTAAAGGTCTCAAGTACTCACACAAGTTTCACTGCACCTAAGTTAGCTCGGAATCACTGCACTCAGTGCCCCCCAAGTTCTTTATATCATTCTCCTCTCGAATGATTTGATAAGGAGAATAAAGCCAATATTGTGATAGAACATTTACTTCTTTTCAGCGATTTGTTAAATAATAAAACCGGCTTATTTTTTTCAGATTATCTTTCGTATGCAAAGATTGAGTTTGAATTTAGGAAACATTTTAAGAAACATCCGTCGACCTTCGCACTCGAATTGCGTTAACGACGAACCCTCTACCACTTCTTGGGCGCTTTATTATGACATGATTAAACAAATTACCTCAACCCCTAGCTCCCTAGCTGCGCTATAGGTAACTTAAGTCGATAGGAGTGTGACCCGTGTCATCTCATGGAAAAATTTTGTAATATATTTTATAGATTATTACAACAATGTTAAGTTTTCAGTGGTGTGGGCAAAGTCCGCGTAAAATGTCTGGCTTGCATTTTTTTGGGTATATTTAGTGCTTGTGAACTTGGTGTTGCGAAAGCGGATTATAGATATCGCTATGCCAATATATGGCAATATGTATCACCACCTTAGAAGGCTATAGCTTGGATTATAGTGTGTCCAAGGCCTTTTTGTTATATGCAAAAAGGTAGGTTCTCATTTTTCCTTCAGTTACAGTAAATACTTTTATTTCTTGTTTTTTCTCTTCTCTTTTTTAACCCAATAGAAAGACGTAAAATAAATGTTTATTAATGGAACTGAATGAGTTTCGGACCTTTTCTGTACCGTATTTTCTAAAATTTCTGTCCATTTCCCAGACAAAAGGCCATTTTTCCTAGCGATGTTATCAACTTAATGGATGTTGCCCATTAATTATGATGCAATGGTGTGATTTTCTTTGAACAGTTACATAGGAAGTTATGGGTTCATGAAGACATAGTTATGCAAGGGAGGGTTTTTAAGCTTGCATCGGGAAATCTTGAAAGTTAGACCTGGAATACTGCGCAGGTATAACTTTACGATTATGTGATAGGAAGGTAGAGGTAACTAAATCACTCGTTTATCCCTTCGTAGGGACTTTTGTGTATAACGGGCCCGGACGTATAGGGGGAAATCCCTGGGGTTTAAGTTTATCCTATCCCTGACTCGTAGAGATGCTTATCAGTATGTATGTTGCCCATACTGGCATACTCCCGGCCTTGGGTTTATTTTAAGGAAAAAGAAAAGGCTTGCTGCTGATGACGCGAGCAAATGCTGTATATTTTTTATTTTGTAAAAATAAAAACGGGAATCATGGGCTGCTGTCTTTTTGCATGACTTATGCGACGTTTCTTCGTCGTGCCGTGGTCTCATAACAGGAATAAAATTTGGAAGGAGAAAACGCAACCAATAAGCAAAGCCACATGGGAACAGCAATTATTTGTTCTCTCTACCCTGGTCACCCCAATAGGGCGAGTTATGCAGGAAAAATAAAGGCAGTAAAACCGTAACCCTCAACGAGGCTCTTACAAATTTGCATTGCGCAAGTATACAAGGGTCGAAATTCCCTATTTTTATTCTTGTAGGCCCAAAGAAGACGTTTAGCTCTCAAGTTTATTCGAAGTCCATCTTTACATCACGCCTTATAGAGACACCTGTCCTTCTGTCGGCAAACTTTTGTTTGACTGCTACGTATAATATGCTTGTCAAGCAGCATTTATTACTATACTCAGAAATTTGTAAAAGGGATGGATGACCGTTATCGTCATTCTCGTTTATAGTCTGTGCCGGTTGAGCTCCATCAAATCTAAGTTGTCTTGTAAAGTATCTGTAAAGTAGCTTTAAAGGGCCTACGTGATCTTGGAGTACAAAAGGGATTGAGGGGCTCTAGTGCACATTGTACCCTAGGGTTTTTGGTTTTTCTTCTTTCGAAGACCTGTTTTCTTGAAAAGCTTCGAGTTGACCCCTTATCCAAAGCGAAACGAGTGGGCTTCGTTTTTGCAAAGAGATCGACAGGAACAACTGTTGCTATGGGACTTTTTTCCCGAGAGGTTTTATAATACGGCATTGTGCCAACATGCTCACATAGCGAAAGCCGTTTGTCTGTACATGAATTATTATCTAGTGAACCCTATTCAGTGTTGTTCAAAAAGAACGCGGCTAGTTATTAGGCAAGCTTCATTATAAGATACCCGCCTTTGGTTCAAACTGGTCCCCTTTGATAAGCACTTTGCCATGTGAAATAATGAGATTTATACAAAAAAGGGGAACAAAAATTCCCATAGGATTTAAAAGACTATTATAAAGGTAAAAAAAATTAGGGTGGGTTCGTATAGAATAAATGTCGTATATATTGAAGATATTCGAGGGGATAAAGTGGCCTGTGCGAAGAGATAACGTCGAATTTGTTACACTTTTTCTTCGGTTTACGGTTCAAGAAGTGTTCAAAAGCTTTCTACTGAAGTTAACCTTGATTAGGATCTAGCTCGTTAATCACCTTTATCGCTAGGGGGTTGGTCGGTGCTTGATACGTGATGGACTTGCAGCCTAGGCGGTTCACTTTTGTCGCAGCATTTATACTGACCACTAGACCCGAAAGCTTGGATGTCGTAAAATGGACCGGCGGATTAATAGTACGGTTACGTGGTCTGTCCCACGTAACGATTATCAATGCGTTTGCCCGCTGGATTTGAGTTCAGTTTGACGCTTCATTTATAGACGTTTCATTTTGAACCTTCCCTAATCTTGATATACCATGCAAGTCGGGTACGCTTTTCTGATAATCAAAGTTACTTTTTTCCAACTCTTAAAAAATTGCTATTGCTGGGACATTTTGTTTGGGCATTTCAAGCCTATCTGCTTCAAGGAGCTGGTTCCGTACTCGCATTCCTCACATGGTGGCAAGTTGGCCTGATTTGGGGCACAAATCGTGATATTTGAGTAAATTTATTGCATTTTATTGAGTTAATAAGGTATTTGTAGCTATGAACTTGCATAAAGAAGGCTGGTTTAGTGAAGTTAGTCCATTATGGCCTGGACAATGCTTGTCGTTAGAGGTTGAAGAAGTTTTGCATCAAGAAAAATCGTCTTTTCAGGATATCTTGGTTTTAAAAACGTAAAACCTATTTTTAATGCTTCATAGTCAAACAAAACTAATTTTCATTTGTCTTAGAAAAGCCTATGGAATCGTTTTAGTCTTAGATGGCGTTATTCAAGTGACGGAGAAGGATGAGTTTTCCTACCAAGAAATGATTTCGTTTCTCCCCTTGAACTCACATCCGAGTCCCAAAAAAGTATATACTTAGCATACTTCTAGCCTATTTTCCAGTGAAATTATAATCGCTGGCAAGGCAAGCTCCGATAAGCATGCCGTAAGCTACATTAAACTTTTTGCAGTAAATTTACATTTACGTCTCTTTGCACTCCGGAAAAGCTTCGGCTGTCTTACTATGGTTGCATTTTCCCTGTTCAAACCAGTTGCATTAGCGTTAGTGGCGGCGTTTTAATCTGTGTACCTAGGTGCTAATCATTGGCGGGGGCGATGGAGGAGTGGCCCGCGAAGTCGTTAAACACCCTGGAGTGGAGTCTGTCGTGCAGTGTGAAATTGACGGACGTGTTATAGAAGTCTCCAAAAAGTACCTGCCTTTCATGGCTAAAGGATTTGATAATCCCAAGGTCCAAGTACATATTGGCGATGGTTTTGATTTCATCCAGACTCATCCTGGCGAGTTCGACGTCATTATAACCGATTCTTCCGATCCAATTGGTATAATAAGCTTTGAACCTTTCTTTAAAAAGCACTGGAACGTAAAGAACAGTATTCTTATATCTTCAGGTCCAGCTGCTTCTCTATTCCAGGAGAGCTATTTCTCCCTCCTCAAGAAATGCCTGCGCTCAGGGGGTGTTGTCTGCTCCCAAGGAGAAAATCCTTGGTACCATGCCCATCTGATCACTCCACTAGTCAAATCCTGCACTGAACTCTTCCCAACCGTTGAATACGGCTATACGTGCATACCAACATACCCTGGTGGACAAATTGGCTTCATTCTTTGTAGTACCAATCCCGTAAATACTTTTTTCTATAAAATTAGCCATTTATAAAACAATATAATCACTGTATAAAATATCAATTTAAAAAAAAAGAAAATTCATCTGGAACCGGATTAACTGAAGAGCTTAATTTGTTGGTCGCTAGAGAGCGTCCGGGATCTTTTTCCTAATGTTTTAGAGGATTTTGATTGGATTCGTTTACTTCTAGGATACAGACTTTCGGACGCCTTTGCGTAATTGGACAGAGGCTGAAGGTGCAGCCTTATCACTTCGTTATTACAGCCCAGATATGCATCGAGCGGCTTTTCTCTTGCCTAGTTTTGCCCGGAAGTTTTTGCGAGAAGCTGGTCTACAAGATCCTCGTACGTCTTCTGCTTTGGAAAATAAGCAAATCAGTCGTGTACAAGAGAATGCAGAAAATCAGTAGAATCTTTCAAAACACGGTTCACAGATAGCTGTCACAGTTACTCGGCTATTGCTCCGATTTTTGGCCCGATTTTGCTTTTTTAAAATCGACTATTTAAGTTTGTGGCGACATGCCAAAATCTTGAAGATTTCGACCCACACACTTACCTCAACAGCGTGCGACCTCTTTGAATTGCCTCTCAGTTTAAATCTTTCAGTTTGAAAACGGTCCACTTTCAATCTCAATTCTTTCCCGTTAGCCATTTTTTTTTTGTTTAATTAACATTCCGTCACAATATAACGCGTTATACTGTTTTCAGTTTCAGTACTAGGCAAAAATTACAATATGGGTGCAATACAAAGGACGCGGGTCTGGAACTGACCTCTGTATTTAACTATAAATAATGAAAACCGAGGAACTAATTTTTGCTGTCTTAACGATTAACGAGAATATGGTTTGCTTTTATGACTGCAGCCGAGGTGGATTACCGACCAAACACCTCTACCTTTCCTAAAGCTTCGTAGCCGTAGCTTCTCCCTAGCATAACCTGTTCAACCGGATTCGTCCGTGTGGCTTCTCCCATTCTCCAAAGTCCTTTTCGTACAGGAAGACGCATTGATTCGAGACTTTTTTTCTGCATGTGGCGTTTCACCATTTCACCCTGACCTTTACGAGTCTGTCGGCCGTTGACCGGGTTATTCAAATTGAACGATGTTTCCGTAGGATTGGAGGGGTTTCTTGTTTTTTCCCGTAGTTAATTCAATAGAAATCAACTGTAGGCTACCATTAAGAATCGGAATTAACTCTACTAAATCACACATTCTTGTAAAGACTTTTGCAAGAAGTGGAATGCGGATCTGCAAATCGTAACTGCAACCCGTTATTTGAGAGTAAACCAGGTCGACCAGGTTAGTGTGCATGTTCGTATGCTTGCGAAACCACTAACCCAAATGTTGGCGTTTTGTTCTTGTCTTTATACTTCGCAACAATCAAAAAGCGACCAAAGTTGGTCAATGGGCGAGCAGGAGTGGCGAGTCGATTTGGTCGAATGGCCAAGGCGGAAGTTGCGAGATAGCCAGAGAGAGAGAGACAGATAATAACTTGTCTTCTTTTTTCTCATTTTACTTTACGGAGCTTACGGTCAAAACCTGGTTTGGAGGTAAGCGAGTCTTCGGAGTTAGCCTCCCGAGTAGCTCAGGTCACGGCCGCCCAATCTACTAGTGCAGCAGTTGTATTATAGCTCTCTCAACTCTCATATATGCTGATTCTTATACAGCTTTTTATGCTCCTTTTATTTTCTTGGTATTTTATTTTTTTAAAAAGAAGCCGAAAGAAGATGGTTCTCAAAAACCGGAATTTCTTGTTTCTCCCGCTACGGAATTCTCGACACTGGCAACCTTCTACGGGCCACATTTCGCCGTGTGTTCGCCACATAAAACCTGTTGCACTGACCCCGTGTCCTGTGTCGATGACCCTTTCTTCGGTAAAACTCGAACGTTTCATCTAACTGCACTATTTGCGCTGTTTCAAAAGTCCCCAGCCTGAAAAATAGAAAACGTAATGTTAAAAAGAAACTTCATACTGTTGAATGACGCATTATAATCAAACCACGATAATTTCTAAATTCTTATCAGTGGTCAATTATAAAGACTTCTTTAAGATTGATGGGATCTTGTAAACCAGGAAAATACGTACGAAACGTCACTAAATGTTAAGATTTAAATAAATTATCTTTTATTATCAACTTTACGGGTTCTTCATCAACGGATATTGTATTGTCTGTATCGATATCGAAATTCTGTTTAACGAACAGTTTCGATTGGTTTTCAAATAAAGATTCATTTTCCATTAACTTTCGTTTCAGATTTATCTCTTCATTCTCCGTTAACTTTCGTTTTAGGTTTACCATCCTTTAGAATTCCGGATATGGGCAGCAGCAGGGATGCGTCTGCAAATTTCTTTGGCCAGTATATCTTACGTATTTAACGTAACGTATTGTATGTATTTAACGTAACGAAATTTTAATCTTATTTAATCTTATGTATTTAACGTAACGTATAAAAAAGGGAATACAATCAGGCCAGATTTTTATTTAAGCTTTGTATTGTTTTGTTAGATCTTTCGCCTGAAAAGCCTCGTATTCCATACCAGACGTCGATATGTACTTATTACTGACAAAAAAGAAGTCACGCTAACTTTAGCGTAGTTCAGTGTGGCTAAATGCGCCAGCCGAAACAAGTTATACTTCTGCTTCTGGGTACTGAAGCAAAGTGAAGCTTTTCGCTCTTGGCCTGTATAATAATAAGAAGCTAGGCAGGTTATGTGGGATTCTTGGTGGGACATGGGGTCAGTGAGCGGCCACAGGGCCAGTTACGGAACGGGTCGACGTATTCACGGTTATCTTGGGTGGGAAGATCCACGGTCTTTTGGGAGGGAGGGAAAGAAGGGCAGGAATGAATGCTATCCAAGATTGTCTCTAGGCCCTCTGCAAGCACCCTTTTTCCGGCAGTATAAAACGCAACGTGCTGGACCGGGAGCTTTTATATCCCTTCTAGGAGTACTTGGGATCGGTTCTTAGTGAAACTTTTTCAACTTATTCGGATTCCCATTCTTTTCTAAGGTAAATCAAGAGTGCTAAACCTTTCCATAAAAAAAGAAAAAAAAAGTGACTCAGGAATTTTGTTTCTTTTTTATATAGAATGGTGGGACGTTGGCTCCTACTACTGGCAGTGGTGCTTTGTGCATCACCTGTCCTACTTTCTCCCATAGGTAATGATCGTGAATTTCAAAAGCTCAACTTTTATTTAATAAATGGCGATGGGCGACTAAAGTATTTTGTATTGTTTCGCAGAATCACGTATAGCCTTTAAGAACATTTTCAACTCTTTCCGTTCCAATCCTATCGCTAACATCCAAAGCGCAACCACCAGTAAACCTACCGAAAGCGCCCCTGTAGTCCAACCTACCACTGAACCCGCCCAAGTTACCACCAAACCCGGGCCAATAAAGACTCCGAAATCTCAACAAAACTTCCAAAATTCTCCTGTCGCCCAAATCGTGCTAGCCACCCAGCAGGCGCACGTACAAGAAGCCAGTATCGGTACCGGCAAAGCCGCCAAGCCCCAAGGCGCTGTGCCCGCCACTGTCGCGAAGAATCCTCGCCCCACAGGTGTCAAAAAGGCTAATGGCAAGCGTAAGCGTCGTCCCGCTAATGGCGGCGGCAACGTCAATCCCGCTAATTCCTTCAAAAAAGCCGCCAAACGTCCGACCACCGCCGCTATCACTCGACCAAAAAACCGTCGCCCAGTGCCCGTGTCTATACACAGTTTCAGTGACGCAGGTGTCAATAAGAATGCCCATTACGGTATGAGCCACGCTAGTCCCTTCACTAGCGGCCAGTTAGCAAAGAAGGGGTCTAATAAGAGACGCCCTCAGCGTACACGCCCCGGCTCCAAAGGCAAAGGCAAGAAGGGCAACAAGAGGCGTCGCCGTCCTGCCGTCAACGCAGCTCGTCGCCAAATGAACGACGTTATGGATCGTCTTTTCCAAGATTTCTCCAAAGCCATGGAAACTCGCGTCGAACCCGTCAATGTTAAATTGGCGTACGTAGAATCCATTTTTATTTATTAAGAATTCTGTTTTTCAAACAGTAAAATTCCAATTCAATTGTTTTTGTCGTTTTTTTGTTTTTTAAATCGATCTCGAGGGGAACTGAGGTTATAATCGTATTTTTATTACATTTTTTAGAACCTTCGCTGTTCGTGGAAAAGTGAACAAATGGGCTTTCGTGAAGGCTAAGCAAAGCAGTCGCAAATCCCGAGCTGATGAGGGCCAAGTCGAAGTTGCCCATGACGACCCTGAAAAACCTGAAGCGACCACTGTTATCCCTGAAGAAGAAGAAGAACATGAAATAGCTGAAGAAGTTCATGAGGGCGTGCCTGAAGGTACACAGCAAGACGACAAGCCCCAAAAAGTTGAGGGTCGCCACGGAGATGAAGATGAGGATGAGGACGAAGAAGAAGCTGATCCTGCAACTGTTGGCGAAGATGAAGATGATGATGAAGAAGATCACGAAGTCGAGGAGCACGAGGAAGAAGCGGAGCCCGAGGAAGCCGATGACTCCAAGAAAACCGTCGCTTTGCCCGAACAGGAAACAAAACCTAAGCCCGTAGTCTTCAAAACTGCCGCCAAACCCGCCAATGTTAACGAAGCTATTGAGAAACTGGCCGCCGCTGTCCAGTCCCACCCCGAGTTTGACCTACCTAATCCCAACATCTTGCCTGATGACGAGAAGGTATTCGCTACCCACATAGCAGAATTTGAATCCAAAGATGATGCCGTCAGCCCTCATGTCTTCTCCGAAACACCCGTAGCTATACTCAAACCCGATGGCAACGTCGAGTATCAAATCAGCATAACCGAAGACGACGAAGATGAAATTATCAAGGCCGAACAAGAACTTTTGGCCAAACAAGAATTAGAAAACCGCGCAGGCAGACCTGGTCAAAACAAACGCAGGGGTGCTGGCAAAAAGGGCAACAAAAAGAAGAAGCAGCAATTGAGAAGACGTATCAATATTCAACGCAAACGCCTTCTTAAACGCGAAAACGAGTAATTGAACTTTTGTTTATGGTTTTATTTAAAAGAATGGGAACCATTGCTAATTCTCTCTCGTAACTTATTCAAACAGTCTGGAATACCCCAGCAGTCCTAATGCTGAGTTGCGCGGTCTGAGCAAAATCTCCCGTGCTGGTAACGTCAGGATCAAGACCGCCAAACGTACTCGTCTGATCAGCGTCCCCGTCAAATTTGGACCCTTGTCCTTGGAAACAAGTGATGAAATCGAACCTGCTTTGCGTAACGCCAAGGTTACCATTGCCTCCCTACATGGTGTGCTCAGTTTATCGGTAATTATATTCTTCAATTCAACTGGACAACATTTTTTAATTAAACTGATTCGAATTAGGAACGGAACGGAAGAATCGTCAATGCTAAATTGCGCAGCGCCTACTTGCGTCCACGTCGCGCAGTCGTCACTTTGACTCGCTCCGCCGAATTCGATGCCACCCAAGACAACAAGAAAAGGCAGTTGGCCCGCGTCGTTACTCACTTCAGCAACCAGATGGCTCGTTTATGGAACGCTCAAGATTTGTTGCCCAGCATCTTGACCACCGAATTCCACAAAGCTTTCTCTCAACCCGATGTCATCTCTTCTGTATCACAACAAGACTCTGTACTGCCCGAAATTGTCGATGCTTTCAAAATCGCAGAGAAGCCCGCAGGTGTAATGAAGGTTGAACCTCAACCTCAAGATGCTGTAGTCCAAGAGCCAGCATCTCAAGATGAACCTAAAGTTGAGCCAGCGAAAGCTCCAGTTGACCCTGTCCAAGCTGTCCAAGCTATCGCGCGGGTAAAGACAGCTAACAAAAACCCCAGGCCTCATGTTGTTTAAAAAAACTGGC
This sequence comes from Lepidurus couesii, assembly GCA_022832235.1. Lineage (NCBI taxonomy): Eukaryota > Metazoa > Arthropoda > Branchiopoda > Notostraca > Triopsidae > Lepidurus > Lepidurus couesii. The sequence goes on along the minus strand of JAGJRP010000850.1, from coordinate 7,095 downwards.
TCAAGTTTTTATCCTGTTTTGTACCCTCGAAGGTATTTATCTGTTAAGTTATTCCATTACTGTAAGCGGAAATGAGTACTCCCTTTTGGCAACAAAGCCATGTTACAAACTTCTTGTACCGTTTTTCTCCCCACCCGGTGAATAGAGAAACTATGAAATTATTCGTTTATTATTCAATCTCTGTATATTTCTTGCGTAATCCCAGTGCTCAAACCATGATGGTACGGTTATAGGCGAAGTAAGTACGGTTTTTACTACGAAAAAATTAATGAAACTCATATTTGGAATTCATAAACGTATTGTGTGAAAACATTTAAATAAGTGCAAATTGAAGCACCGAATAATTACATGAGTAAATCACCATTAGTGGGATTATGGGAATCTTTCGCGGTGCCCCTGCGGCAAGCCCGCCGCGGCGCACAGTTTGAGAACCGCTGCGTTATCCCGTTTACGTGCAAAAAGTCCTTCGTACAAGTTTGGGGACACCTTCAGCGAAGGTTATATGAAAGGCGTAACTAGCTCATTCCCTATTGGTCTACAAATCCCATTCCAGTTCATTAACCCATGTTCTGTAGCCCAAACTCCACCGTTAGGGCAATATACCAATTCCAATTTGTCAGCTTTTTATGGCATGATAGCATGCGGCAAATAAAAATAAAATACGTAAAAAGTAAAAAATACTTTCGTAAAATTTCTTGACAGTAATGTTTCTAATCCTAATGTCAATACAGAGAACAAGTAGGACTATATATGCACTTTTCTAATTTGCCCCGAAACTAAATTTAAAAAAGATTGGGTAAAATTGAAACAAAAATTGAAGCAAAATTAAAGCAAAATTGCACATTTGGAAATTGATCTTCATCTAGGCTTTACTTTACTGTTTATTTCTCAAGAAATAATCCTGCAAATAGAGTAGTTTTTTTTTTTGTGTAGTTTTTTTTAATTAATTATCAGACAGGCCGTTTTACGTGGAGAACATATACAAACATACACGCAAAACACTGCACCCCCTTGCGGTGGTTTGGAATAAACAAAGGAAAGGAGAAGCTAGGCACTAGCAGAGCACTGCCGGAGGCTTAAGTAAAAACCCAGGAAGTACTCGTGTATCGCAAGTAATTACGTAACTTGTTGTTTTTATGGTTATAATCTAGAGATCTTTACATTAGGGCCCAAAAATGCCGGAAGAATTTACAGAATATGGCTTTGGGACATGGGACTACTTGGTGTTTTCGTTCACTTTAGCGATTTCGGCAGGAATTGGAGTTTATTATCGTTTTTCGGGAGGGCGACAGAAAACAACAGAGGAGTATTTACTAGCCGACAAGAATATGAGCATTTTACCGGTGGCTTTCTCCCTCATGGCATCCTTTATGTCCTCCATAACGCTTCTTGGAGTTTCGTCAGAAAACTACATGTTTGGTACCCAGTTTGTTGTCATAAACTTCTCGTATATTATCGGGACCCCTCTCGCCGCTTATGGTTTTTTGCCTGTCTTTTTTAGATTACAGGCTACTAGTGCGTATCAGGTAAAATTTCTAATGTTTCTTAAGCTTTTTCTAAACAAGACCCTTGTTAATTCTTAGTATTTGGAGCTCAGGTTCGGTAGGCGCACCCGTTTGTGCGCCTCTATGGCATTCGTCCTTCAGATGGTTTTATATATGGGAATTGTACTCTTTGCCCCCGCCTTGGCCCTTAGTGCAGTCACCGGCTTGAATAAAACAGGGTCAATTTTAGCTGTGGGGCTTGTTTGCACCTTTTATTCCACTATTGGCGGCATGAAGGCTATCCTCATTACAGACGTCTTTCAGTCCTTGTTGATGTTTGCCTCGGTGCTTTGTGTGGGCATAAAAGGTGCCATGGACGTCGGTGGCGTGGGCCAAGTTTTCGAAATGGCTAAACAAGGTGGCAGGCTAGAGTTTTTCAACATGACCGCGGACCCTACAGTACGAGCCACTTTCTGGACACAAGTCATAGGTGGATTCTTTACTTTCACCTCGTTGTATGCTGTTAATCAAGCTCAAGTAATCTTCATTTTTTAACCTAATAACCCAGGTACTGAAGGTTTGTTTTTTCTTTTAAGGTACAAAGGCTGCTAACTCTCAAGAGCTTACGACGTTCCCAAACCTCGTTATGGGTCAGCTGGCCCATCTTAACCTTTCTAAGCCTCAGTACGTCCTTTGCAGGCTTAGCTATCTATAGTCGGTATGCCCATTGTGATCCTTTGTTGGAAAAACGCATAACTTCACCCGATCAGCTGCTGCCACTTTTTGTGGTCGATGCGTTGAACGAGTACCCTGGAGTAGCAGGACTCTTCGTGGCTGGCATCTTCAGTGGTACTCTTTCGACCGTTTCATCGGCTCTTAACTCGCTAGCTGCTGTCACAGTCGAAGATTTTTTGAGAGTAAAAGGAATCTTTGGGGAGATACAAATTTTAACTAATTTTATTTTATTTGTTATAATAGCCAATTTGGTTGAAAAACTTCACCGATTTCCGAGTGGCATGGATCTCCCAATTACTGGCGTTATTCTTTGGCATCTTGTGTATTGCTCTAGCGTTTTTGGCTGAATCATTAGGGGGCGTACTGCAAGCATCTCTGACCATATTTGGAGTAGTGGGCGGGCCCCTGCTGGCCTTATTCACTGTAGGCATGTTCTCAAGTGCTGTCGAAGAAAAGGTAAAACAGAATCGTCGGGTTAATGAAATTATGCGGGTTATCAATTCTACAAATTAATTAGGGTGCATTGGCTGGTTTGTTTACTGGTCTTATTTTCTCATTGTGGATCGGTTTTGGGGGGCCTAAACCTCCGATTCCTAGTTTGCCTAGAACAGTAGATGGGTGTGTAGATGGAAATAGCACAGTAACTGAATCTGTGCTTTTGGCAGCTATAAATAACTTCAATTCAACGTACAATCACAACTCGGAACCTTCGAGCACGGTTCCCATGTAAATTAAATTTGTTTGCTATCTAGAATCAAATTGGATCTAACTTTTTATTTTTTTTAAGGGAGGAACCTTACTTTTTCCCATTGTATAAGCTGTCGTATATGTGGTACGCTCCTCTGGGCTTTTGCATAACCGTCTTAGTGGCGCAATTAGTGTCCCGGATGGTGAGATTCAGGCGAAGAAATATGAGAAGCAAGGTGACGATGGATGAAAGACTGTTTAGTCCCTGGATGCCAAAGATATTTCGCCAAGATGCAATTAATCCAGAGAATGACGTAGTGGTAAGTTCCTAAGACTTTTCGGGGGACGGATTAAAAGCACTGTTCAACTTAACTTCTTTTTTGACACAGTTGGTAGGGCGAAAACGGGAAGAAAAGGAATTCGTGGATCTGTCGCTGTGAACTCGAAAACTAGTAATTAAGTGTATCGAAGTGAAACATATCAAGAGCTTCCATCCATGCCCAGTGCATCTCTTTAGTTTCTTAAACGTTGAACCGTTTTGTTAAGTGTAGTTATTGTAGACGCTTTGTCGTATTGTCTGTCTAGTGGACCAAAGCTGCCGAAGCAGTAAGCTTTAATTGAAAGTTAACAGACTATGGTGAAATCGTTACTGTACTTAATTTATTTAGCGTATATGGAAATTACACAAAGCAATCCCACTAAGATCCTCTTGGCAATTTTACCATTCGAATTTGCCGCGGCTTATACGCTCGCGCCATGTAGCGGCTTGGCCCGTAATCGCTTTGAAGATCAGGTTTCTTTCTGTTTTGGGACGGCCTAAATAAAAGGTAAGAGTACAGTATTTGTCGTTTATCGGTTTCAATTCGTGTCATCCTTGGGTAAAAACATATTACAATTGTGTTTTTGAACTCGAGAAGTGAATTTGAATCAGTTAGTACTCGTTTTCGGTGTTTTTACAACTTGTATGCATCTTTTAATGAAATTCGCGTGTCAACTTGTGTATAGTGAATAGTGTAGCTCACGAGCGTAACATCTTATTCTTTATATTTTCTTTATTTTAGCTTCCAACATGGGGAAGATTATGAAAGCCGGTAAGGTGGTACTCCTTCTGGGAGGACGTTATGCTGGCAGGAAAGCCATTGTCGTAAAGAATTACGATGATGGCACCGCCGACAAACCGTACGGACATGCTTTGGTAGCTGGCATTGATAGATACCCTCGCAAAGTAACAACTCGTATGGCCAAGAAGAAGGTCGCCAAGCGTTCCAAAGTTAAGCCCTTTGTGAAGGTAATAATAACTTACTTATCTCTGCTTTAAAATATCATAATTACACACCCCTTAGATCCACTGCTGGGGTGTCAAAACCCACCTCTTTCTGAGGAATATCGGCAGTGAATGAGTCATTGGTGTGTTAAAGTAATATACCTCTGTGGTCAGCTAAAATTTCTGAGCTTCCTTTGCCTCACAGCAAAGCTTTCAAGCACTTAAATGTGCTGATTACAGGGACAAATCATGTTCCGTATTCGTCCATTCTTTGTTATCTTTCGCCACAAACTTTTAAGTCTTTCCTGGTCTTATTTAGGTGGTAAACTATAATCACATGATGCCCACTCGTTACTCTGTGGATTTGGCCTTCGACAAAGCACAGCTTAACAAGGAATCCATCAAAGACCCTATTAAGCGAAAGAAGGCACGTTTCGCCGTCAGGATGAAGTTTGAAGATAGGTAAAACTAGCAGAAAACAAACTGGTCATCTTTTCTGATACGTTACGTAATTTTGTGTTTGATTTAGGTACAAGAGCGGCAAGAACCGTTGGTTCTTCACCAAGTTGAGGTTTTAAACTTGTACGGGCTTTGTCAGTGGAATACACTATGGCATGGCTAACTTTTCTCCACTCATTCTTTTCCGTTACCTTTTTTTTGTCAACTAGGAATAACGAAATTGTATTTTGCAAGTTAAATACTTCATAGGAACAAAATCAAAAGCTTATCGACACAAAGTGGCGTCCAATTGAGTAAGTTTGGGTAGCATTAGCATAATCTTGCGCCTGTATGCATTATCTTTTTGGATGGGGTTGCCTTCCAAGTAAACAGTAGAAAGATTTGGACATTTGGTTAAATGGTTAACTTCATTCCAGTCCTCGACTTGATTGTCATTAAACCAAAACTCTTCCAAAGAGCCTAAGTTCTGCAAGTTCCCAATGCACTGAATGCGGTTTCCGGCCAAGTCCAACGTCTTCAGTTTCTGATTTTGTTCCAAATTTTCAATCACTTGAATACCGTTATGAGAAAGATATAGTTCCTCCAAGTTTACCAACGCTTCCAAACCTTCGATTTTTGTGATGCGGTTGCTCTGCAAAGTGTAAGGGATAAAAAAAAGTACAGGATCCCTGCAAAAAATTTATCCGCCCCGTCCATGGTACGTTTGGTTCATGGGTATAGTTCTATGGGGAGTCCATGTTACGGGCATCGCACGACCATCTCTTTCCCATGACTGCATTGTTCCATGGCCGATCCCTCTATGGCTTTCGCATGCCCTTGTAGACTATGGCCGCTTCTTCCATGGTTTGTGCATGCCCTTTTAGACTATGGGAGCTTCTGTTATGGCTTTCGCATGCCCGTTTCAGACCATGCCCGATTCCCGTATGGTTTGTGCATGCCCTTTCAGACTATGGCCGCTTCTTCTATAGCTTTCGCATGCCCGCTTAGACCATGCCCGATTCACGTATGGTGTGTGCATGCCCTTTCAGACTATGGCCGCTTCTTCTATAGCTTTCGCATGCCCGCTTAGACCATGCCCGATTCCCCTATGGCTTCGCATGCCCTTTTAGATTATGGCCGCTTCTCCTAAAGGCTTTAATTCGCATGGTTTCTGCATGCCCTATACCTGGCAAAAACTTTCTCGGCTGCGTAATTAAATTGCAATTAAAGAAAACTTTAAAAATAAACTTCGGGAATTAGTCCTTCGTGAATAAGTCACGAAGTTTCTTTTAAAATTAAAAGTTTTCTTTAATTGCAATTACAGTCGACCCATATATAATGGTCAGCTCAAGGGTCAGCTCAACTGCTGCGGCGGACTGACCTAAAATAATGATCGGTAGTTTTAAAACTTGCTACGGTGGCGCTAAGGTAGCGCAGCAGTGTTCCCTATATCATTGCAGCGGTGTCTATCTGCATTTTCTTAGCATGCAAAAGGTAAACCAAGTTGGCCTTGACAGCTGTACGCAAACAACGCACTGCAAACGTTGGACATTGCATTCGAGTTTTGTTTAAAATCAGTGCTCATTATTCATCTGGTTATGTTATTTCAGCTTGTGCAACAAAACCAAGTGACTCTAAGTGTCCATAGATAGATGAAAATCGATTGACAAGGTAAAATTTGAGAAAGGTAAATCGTCGCCATCATGTTCACATGTTGGTGCGTTGGCTGTTTTATTTCAAAGTGAATGTGAAAGTCTGATACTTATTTTTGTTTTATTACAGAAGGCTATATACAATATAGTTTGGAGAGAAGCTGTGATTCTGTATCGGTACAGTTAGACAACGGCGTAAAAATCGACCCGGCAGTATGGCAGTGATAAGACAATCTTTGGCTCAAAATAACTATAAAATCAGGGCAAACGAACTATTCCTAGCTGTGGTGTTGGTAATAAAACTTTGATGATGTCCGAGACAAAAATCACGACGTGCAACACTGCGTAATCCAATGCGACGTGAAATTCAACGTGATGTGAGGTGAATTCAACAATAATGTGAAATAGACATTGTGCAAAAATGAGTGATCATAAAGTCCTTTAAAATTTGACTCTGTAATGCGGATGATTCTAATAACCATCTGGCTCCTACCTGTATATTGCGTAATAGCATTGTTTATGTAATATGTAAATGGATACTTTGTCGTATATATTCAAATTTATATGAAGAATGTCATTTGATAAAAATAAAACTTTTGTGGTATTCGAAAAGAAATACAAAATCTGTGAAACTAATTGTATGAAGTTAAGTCCTCTAAATGGGCATAAAGTGTCCATATGCCATGAAAGACTATAGAAAAACCATGGAGACGCATGGGTGAACGGGCAATATTTCCCATGGCCATGACCATGGAGAAGCGCAAGGAGAAGCACATGGAGAAGGGCATGGAGAAGCGCATGGGATGGGCATGAGGAAGCGCATGGGATGGGCATG
>JAGJRP010000849.1:0-27944 GCA_022832235.1 Lepidurus couesii | reverse complement strand
GATTTAGGCGGCTTCGAATTCAGACAAGAATCAGTAGGAGGCAGATCTTAAGATCGCGGTTCAAGACCCGAGGTCGCAAAATTAAAGATCTCGATATAGACATTATTAATTCAGCTTATCTTTTCATTATTTAACGTGCATATCGCTCAACAATGTCAATAATAAAGGTTTTTAACGCAGTGTTCCTACTGTTGTTATTAAAAAAACAGGCTCTTACCTTTCTTGGGTTGTTTCCACAGTGGTTGGGAAGTGGGCTCTTTTGATCTACAGAGTGGGCTCTTTTGGACTAGGGGTGGGCTCTTTTGGAACTGGGCTCCTTCGTCCTATAGCCAAGTAATCAATACTCTATTAAAAATATAAGCTAAGAGAAAAGGTAGAGAATTTATACTATCATTCTAGGTGGTTTGGGGGAGGAAAGAGAACGTTGGTCCGAAGCTGAAGCGAAACTTTGTCAAAAGTTCGATAATTTGGCTGGCGATATCTTGTTATCCGCTGGCTGTATTGCTTATTTGGGCCCTTTCACGTCCGCTTTTAGGTAATTTGATAAAAAAAAATCTAGTGGCATTGAGTTTTATATGTTACTTTTGCGTTGCGACTATACAGGGAAAAGGCGATTTGCGATTGGGTGGAGTTTACTTTAGCCAGTGGCATTCCGTGCTCCGTCAGTTTTCGTTTGTCTGACATTTTGGGCTCACCCGTTGAAATTCAAGCCTGGACTGAAGCCGGATTGCCCCGAGACGCATTTTCGATTGATAATGCTGTCATGATTTACAATCAGAAAAAGTGAGATCAACTCTCTCTTTGTATTTACGATTTAAAGAAAGCTTTCTAAGGGAAATTCGAGGAGCTATCTTTAATTCGTTTATGTCGTGTGTTGGAATTAGGTGGCCCTTGTTGATCGATCCTCAAGGACAGGCTGGTCAGTGGCTCAAAACATCGGAAGCCAGCAGAAATTTGACCGTTTTGAGGCCCACGCAATCTGATTGGCTACGCGTTCTGGAAACGTGTTTACCAGCAGGAAGACCTGTTTTGCTAGAAAACGTGGGCGAGACCTTAGATCCAGCTTTACAGCCTCTGCTAGTACGAGCTACTATCAAACAAGGTACCGTTTCAACAAAATAAAGTGAGAAGGTTGATTCTAATTAAGATTTTGTATTATTTTAACAGGTGGTATCGAAATGATTCAACTAGGCGATGCTTTGGTGGAATACAACGCCGCGTTTCGCCTCTATATTACCGCGAAACTACGCAACCCGCATTTCCTACCAGAAGTGACGACTAAAGTTGCGATAATCAATGCTGGTATAACTGCGGAAGGGTTGGAAGATCAGCTGTTGGCCATAGTAGTTGCCAAAGAACGGTAAGATCACATGTCTGCTGTGTTTTCTTTTTTTTTTTTTTTTGCTTTTTACAAACTTCAGATTGTAACACCGAATTTATAGGCCTGATTTGGAAGAACTGAGGCAAAAGCTTGTGAGTGAAAACGCGGCTTGTCGATTAGCTCTGCAAGAAGTAGAAGATCGTATTTTGGCCACTTTAGCGGCTTCGGAAGGCAATTTGTTGGAAGATGAAGCCGCAATTCAAGTTTTGAGTGCTTCAAAGGTATATAGTGCTGTTCTTTCTTTTCTTTTGATGTCTTTAATGCTTATTTATGGCTGTTTGGTGTTCAGGAAATTTCCCAAGAAATCAATCGGAAGCAAGAATTAGCTACCCAAACTGCTATAAGCTTGGAAGCATCTCGTAGCGCCTACAAACCAGTAGCTTCGCACGCAACCGTCCTTTTCTTCGCCGTAGCAGACCTACTGGCCTTGGATCCTATGTACCAGTATTCGCTTTCTTGGTTTATACGACTCTTTCTGTCGTCCATTGAGAAAAGGTTGGAAAACTAACTTAAACCCGAAAAAGATCCTTGAGTATCGTTGTTTTCTAACCTAGCGAGCGCTCTGAAGATGTTACGCAACGTTTGGTACTGCTCCAGAACCATTTCACGTACGGACTATACTGCAACGTTTGCCGATCCTTGTTCGAGAAGGACAAACTCGTGTTCTCGATGACCCTAACTACTTCATTGCTCTTGTAAGCAATTCTGCGCTAAAGTCGTCCGAATTTCGGCAACGCGACACAAGGACGACTCGACAAAAGGACTCCGTGTACCCGACACAAGGACGCCGGGCTCCGACGCAAAGATTAGATTAGAAAGACGCAAGATTAGAAAGTGTTTAAGCCGTTAGTAAAAAGTAAGTCACAAGATTAGTTTAGGTTAAGTTTGGTAAGGTTACGTTAGGTTAGGTTACGTTAGGCTAGGTTACGTTAGGCTAGGCTACGTTAGGCTAGGTTACGTTAGGCTAGGTTACGTTAGGTTACTTAGGCGTCCTTCTGTTGGGGTCCGGAGTCCTTGTGACGTATTTTTTAATACGGCTACAGCGCTTTCTAATCTCGTTGGCGCTTAACCAATGATTAGAGGGGCTTTTAAACTCGAAATTCTATATTGATCCCTGAACAAATTATGGACCTGGCGTCCTTCTGTCGGTGCCCGGCGTCCTTGAGTCGGGGCCCGGCGTCCTTGTGTCGGGTACACGGAGTCCTTTTCTCGAGTCCTCCTTGTGTCTACATCCCCGAATTTTTCTAATTTTGTTTTTTATTATTATTTAGGGCACGTGGATTCATTGGACGTCAGGAATTGCAAATATTTCTGACAGGAATTTCTGGATTGATTACTCAGCAAAGTTTACAGACCCCTTCGTGGATCAAACCCAGCATTTGGAACGAATTGGAACAATTAGTCCAATTAGAACCATATAAACATCTGTTGGAGGATTTGATCAAAAACAGCGATGATTGGAGAAAAAATATTGAGTTAGGCAACCCCCAAGAGACCGCCTTACCTGAACCTTGGGAACCCAAGCTGTCGAATTTCCAAAAGCTTTTGCTTCTCCGGTTTTTGGCTCCAGATAAGGTAAGTGACTTTATTTATATCCTGTATTTTTATTTATTTATGTCTTTTTGTTTGGTATTTGGTTAGGTGACTGTGATGGTGCGCAGTTTTGTAGCGCAGCAGTTGGGATTGCAATACGTGACTCCGCCTCCCTTTGATCTGACGTGTTCTTTCGCCGATTCTGGACCGATCGTGCCCCTAATTTTCTTGCTCTCGCCTGGTACCGATCCCATGGATTGCCTTTTACGGTTTGCCGAGGAACGAGGTTCTGGAGGGGACAAATTACATATCGTATCCCTCGGCCAAGGCCAAGGAGTGTTGGCGGAACAGAAGATTGCCATGGCTGTCAAGAGCGGACATTGGGTGGTTCTTCAAAACTGCCACTTGGCGGCGTCTTGGATGCCTACATTGGAAAAACTGTGCGAGCACTGGAAGTTAGATTGCGTCCACCCAGACTTTCGGTTATGGCTGACGTCGTATCCTTCAGATAAAGTAAACTTTTTTTTTTTTTTTTTTTTTAAACATTTCCTAATTTTACTTCCAATGTTTTTGGGAAAGTTTCCTGTATCTTTGTTACAAGGAGGGGTGAAGATTACCAACGAACCTCCTACAGGCTTGCGCGAGAACTTACTGCGCACATTCATCCCGGATCCATTGCTTATTGACCAGCCAATTGCCAAATTCGCGAAATTGCCCAATGGGAAACGATTAGGGTTACGGAAACTGTGTTTCGCGCTCTGTTTTTTTCACGCTTTGGTCCAAGAACGTAAAAGCTTTGGGCCCATTGGCTGGAATATTCCCTACGCGTTTTCCGATTCAGATTTGCGAATTTCCTTGCGTCAAATGCAGGTAAAAAGGCAGCCTTTCCTCATTGTTTAAGAAATTTTCAGAATTTTCTAACATTTTAATTTTTGTATTTCTTTACAAAGATGTTTGTGAAGGATTACACGGTTACACCTTACGACGCTTTACAGTACTTGATTGGCGAGTGCCATTACGGTGGCCGAGTCACGGACGATTGGGATAGACGTACTTTGCACACTTTATTGCAGGATTTCTGCAATAACGAATTGGTCCAACTAAAGGATTATTCGTTAGTTGAAGGGAAATGCAGTGCCGAGTATGTGGTACCTCATAGTGTTCGTTATGAAGACTATTTGAAATGGATCGAAGTAATACTTGCACGTAAGGCCACGGTGAATTGCAAGTAGTTGATACATTGTCAAAAGATGGCACTGATTTTTTTAAAAAGAAATTTAACGATATAATGGAAATTTTTTCCCCCAAATATCTTAACAAATATATCTTGCTGGTAGGCTGCGTCAAAGGACACAGATATATAATTTATTTAAATTTTCATAACTTGAATAAGTTTAAATAAATCGTATATTTTTTAAATCGTAAATCGTATAAATCGTAAATCCTTTGCCACAGGCTACCAAAGTATTTTTATTAAGGTATTTAGAAAAAAAAAGAAAATTTTTCAGATATATCCTTAAATTTCTTTTTAAAAAAATTTTCTGTTTCATAATTCTCATGATATAAGGGGTTGACATCAGTGCCATCGTTTGACAAAAATGACTCAACTCTTTGAAGTTCACCGAGACCTTAGTTTAACTCGTTAACATATTAAAAAAATTATTTTGTTGTTTCCTATTAGAAATTGCCGGTGATACAGCCCCCCAGTGTGTTTGGCATGCACGATAATGTGGCTATAGGACGAGATTTATTGGAAGGCAAAAGCTTATTAGACTCTTTATGGGCATTACTTTCTTCCGGAGATAGTATTGGCGAAGCAGAGCAAGATTCCAGCGAAGGCAAATTAACCGAAAGAATTACGGAACTGCTTAGCAAAGTAATTCCCGTAATATCCGTGTTGAACTTCGTTAAAGCAAAAGAATCTTTGTTTCTTGGAGTTTAGTTACCCGGAAGTTTCGATTTGGACGCAGCTTCAGTCAAATATCCTATTAGTTACCATGAATCCTTGAATACTGTATTAGTTCAGGAAATGGCGAGGTATAATAACTTGTTGGAAGCCATTAGGTGGAACCTAGAATCGCTCAAGAAGGCGGTCCAAGGCTATATTTCCATGACAGCGGAATTGGAATGCACGGCAAAAGCCTTGACAAGTTTCAAAATACCTGAAACGTGGAAAAGCGTATCGTATCCTAGTTTAAAACCTTTGGGAAGTTATTGCGCGGATTTGCTTCAGCGAGTAGATTTTTTTCGCGTAAGACGGAATTATAAGGCATGCGATAGTCAAGCATCCTAATTGCTAACTTTATTGTTGTGATTATAGCAATGGTATGAAATAGGACAACCGAGCAAATTTTGGTTGCCAGCTTTCTATTTCCCACAATCTTTCCTTACTGGAGTATTGCAAACTGCCGCACGTAGACAGAGACTGCCCGTAGATTACTTGATTCATGATTGCGAAGTACTATCGCCGGATTTAGGAGAACAGGAAAGGCCTGATGAAGGAGTTTACGTGACAGGATTGTACTTAGCGGGAGCTAAATGGGATTCCGAGAGGTAAATAGCAAATTTTTAGAACCGTCTCAGTCTACTTCATGGGAATAAACATGTTTGGAAATGCGTACATGCATAACGCCGTTTCCGACCAGCTTGATTTGTTATTTTTCTTTAAATAAATCTGGGTAGGCAGTGAAGTAGACGGGGCTTTATATTATCATTTATTTAGTGTATTAATCCTGAAATTTGTAGGGGCGTTTTGGCCGAGCAGGACCCTCAAATGTTGTGGGATTTAATGCCACCGTTATGGCTACTACCCAAGCGCAGAGACGCTTATGAAGTAGGGAAAGGTTCTTCAAAAATGTACTACTCGTGTCCTGTTTATCGAACTTCGGAACGTCAAGGGGTTTTATCAACTACGGGCCATTCTACGAATTTCATTATTGCTCTACCTTTGCCGTCTAGTATTTCCCCTAGTCACTGGGTGAAACGTGGTGTTGCTTTAGTGTGTCAATTAGACGATTAATTGGAATAGTAAACAATTTGCATTATATGTAGTGCTATTTAATCTCTATTCTTGGGATGGAAGTCTGGAGTTGAATTTTGTTAAGGCGACGAGTCAATTAACTTGTTAATTAGTTAATTAGCTACTAAAAGTCAAGAAAAAAATAGTTGGATAAACGATCTCTAGGGTATCCATTGGGTCGTTATTTTGGACATCATAATATGGCGGAAATAAAAGTAAAAAGTTCATATAAAAAGTTCGAGACATAATTTTGCATTTGTGGGTTGTGGTTCGGTATTTGTAGTTTCACGTTTAACGTTTACTTAGGCAGACATTTGTTTACGAATATTTGTATTTATATTTGAAAATAATTATCTATGTCGTGGTACGGTATCGTTAATGTTATCTTTGATTACCTTTCAACACACGCTTTGCGTTATACATACGTGCGTGTGTTTGCAAAGAAAGTACTCATTTGTAGCAAAGCTTGGAATTCACTCAGTGATTTTATTCAGCTTCTAAAATCTGTCGGGAAGATAACTTCGAGCCTTATTCAGAGTTTTTGCTTTATCAAGTAGTGCTATATCGTAGTGCGTTATACCTTGTTTCTTTCATTCTCCGCTCCGGGGTGTTCACAAATCCTGCTCGGATTAAGCATGGCTCCGAAGGAGCTCAAATTAGACGGAAGACCGCCTCAAAATGTGTATCGCGAACCCCGGAAACATTCTGTTTTTGCCATTATTTGCTCAACCTTCGGTTTGAGTGTAATTGCTGTGACATTCGTGGTGATCATAAGAGCCTTTCTCGTCCAAGACGTCATGGAATACCTCGCCTTGTATAACGTAGACGGAATTACTGTAGACAGTGAGCGAACCTTTCAACAACGGGCACCGAGATTGGCGAAAGCTTTGAGTTTTCCTACTATTTCTTGGGACATCAATAACCAAGAAACTCAAGCTTTCCTAGACCTTCATGATTTCATCTTTGAAAGTATGGAATGATTTTTGAACTTTCAGTATTTTATTATCTTATCTGTAAATCCGTAGGTTTCCCCAATGTGCACAACTCACCGTTTGTCACAGTGGAAGTGGTAAATAATTACAGCCTGCTGTATACGGTTCAAGGAGCGGAAACTAACCCGAGACTGCCTTATATTTTAGCCGCGCATTTGGACGTGGTACCAGCCGATGCTGAGAACTGGCAAGTAGACCCGTTTGAGGGAAAGATTAGTGACAGTGTGATATGGGGTCGAGGTGCTTTGGATGATAAGGAATCCGTTATGGTAATTATATACTTCTGGATTACATGCTCAGTTCAACCTGTGATATGTATGTAAATAGGGGATATTGGAAGCGCTGGAATTCTTGCTTGAAAAAGATTTTCGTCCTAATCGTACATTCTATTTAGCTTTCGGTCACGACGAAGAAGTAGAAAACTTTTTAAATAGATCAGAAAAGTTATCTTTGAGTTTAGGTGCAAGGGTCACAAGGCGCAGGGCATATTGTGGAACTTTTAAGGAGTAGAGGGGTAGACGAGGTGGACTTTGTTCTTGACGAAGGTTCAGTTGTGACGAAAGACATCATCAAAGGCGTAGAAATACCTGTAGCTGCGTAAGTTCTTATTGAAGGTTAAGATCGTTTTTGAAGCTTCGATGTGACCATTCTGTTCGGTTTAAAAGGATTGGTGTGGCCGAAAAAGGGTATTTGGATTTAGAATTGCGAGTCGAATTACCAGGAGGTCATGCCAGTATGCCACCGAAGGAATCTGCGTTGGGAATTCTTGCTACGAGCGTTGGCAAACTAGAAAAGATCAAACAACCTTCGCTTTTTGGCTATGGACCGGAATATGATTTGTTTCGATATTTAGCACCACATGTAAAGTATTAAACGTGACTTCTTTGAGAGATTCAATTAGGTTTGGTTACCCATAGGCTGTATGGAGTCACCGATTGCTTTTTTCGAATTTATGGCTCTTTGCACCGGTAGTTTCGCGCGCTTTGAGTGCAATGGAAAGTACGGATGGTTTAATTCGAACTACGACAGCTGTTACCATGTTTAATAGCGGAGTTAAGGTGAATTTTTTAATTGTTGAAAAGGAAAGCCTATTGGAAATTTTGCTGTAGAGTAACGTGATTCCAACACTTGCTACTGCTGTGGTTAATCACCGTACTCATCCGGCTCAATCTCTGGAAAGCGTGCTTGCTCACGATCGTGCAGCAATGGAGGATGAACGAGTAGAAATCCGCGTGAAGCAGTATATTCCTGCTTCCCCAATTTCGCCGTATGGTCCCAAAGCAAGTGCTTTTAATTTAGTAGCCGTTTCAGTTCAGCAAATTTACCCTGAAGCAGCAGTGATTCCAAGTACCTATTACTTTTACTGCTCATTGCGTGATTCTTACTCATTTCATTTTATAGCGTGCACTGTGGCGAATACGGATCTCAGACACTACATTCAGCTTTCATCGAAACTGTACCGGCTGTCGCCATTCATCCTCAACCCTATTACACGAACTCAGATTCATGGCCACAATGAGCATATTTCCATCGCAGATTACCATAAAGTCATAAACTTCTACGTACATTTTATAACGAATGCAGAAAAACCCGATAGTTATTTTGTGGCTCCTGAGAAAGACGAACTGTAAAACTTTTTGCAAAATAACCTTTGTAATATATATACTGTACTCAAACTATTGGTCGCATGATGGACTATAGGCCTACACACAATTGACCAATGACAGTGCTTATCCGTCGTTGGACCACTACTACGCTTAAACAGGGCTCTCAAAACTATAACCCTTCTAAACTCCCCAGTCAATTAAAGACAGGTCAATTAAATGCTATTTAATTTTAAATACTATTTAATTGAATGACCTGTTCGTTTATTGACTGGGTAGTTTATAAGGGTTAAAGTGTTGAAAGCCCTGCGTAAGGGTAGTTGGTGGTCTGGAAACGACAGGATTGGTCCAAACGACGATAAACGCTGTCATTGACGACGATAAGCAATGTCGTTGGTCAGTTTAAAACTCCATCATGCGATCAGTAGTTTGAGCACTTATGCTGTATTGTATACATGACCTAGAGCATTTGAGTGAAAGATTAATTTCGCACAGTGCAATTACCATTTTCTTTCAATAACGTTTCAGCGGTCATTTCGCGCCTGTGACAACCAATGGGAAGCCACAGTTAGAGTTTACTGTTTAAGCGGCAGTTGTGGCGTTTAGTCAAACAGTCAAATGGGTCCGCAGAAGTTTCCGAATCCAAGATCCGTGTTTATAATGACAATTTTTCTTTCGACTTTACATAACTTGGCGTTCTTACCATCTTATGGGCATGTATGTAGCCATGTGTGAGTGCATAACTGCCACTTACTCCCTTATTTAGTAACTTTTAAAGTTACTAGTCTGCCTCCGTTGGTGGCCGGGAATTCCAGAGGGCCAGGTAATAGCTTCCTCGTCCTTGGTATCCACTATCCAGTGTAATCTGCTTATGTTTAATGGTGCTAAGGTACGAATCTCCCATTGGGGACTTTTGCGTTGTTAATTAACCGACCATGCACAGGGCACGTAAACAGGCACTCCAATGGACTATTTTGCATTGGTCTCTAATTATACACCGGTAGAAACGAAATCATAGTTGTATTTACATCAAGGCCCATAACTATCAGGTAAATATGTATGTGTGTTTAGTACTATTGCCAGCTGAGCAAGGTTAGCAAGGTTATAAATACTGGGAATATAAAAAACGAAAATGTTTGTCGATGGCTTAACACGGCTGAATTCGATGAAACGACACTTTCAGCCCTGCTTTCACCTTCCCATAACCGAATGACCCGCCAAGTTCCTGCTGTTGTACAGGTGATAACCTCAATTCTGCTTTTTCTTTAAAAACAAAACTTTCAAATCTTTACCTCCTTTGACTGCGGTCGGCAAAAGCTGCTGCACAATGCCAGTCAGGTTCAGGGGATCTTCTTTGGAATTGGAGTTACTACTACTACTGGCAGCCGCGTAGCTCCGCCCATTACGATCCGCATCGTTCGCTACAACTGATATTTGGAAGTTGGTCGAATCAATTCCCGGATTACTTTCGCGAAAATTGACGGCTGCAGGTGTGCCTTCAGGTGACGTCACGTTATATTCCACACCCAAACTGACACTTAACGCGGCTATCCCCCCTAGCGACATTCATCAGGTGTGTTCCTTTATTCTTCCGCTTTCATTTTTTTTACCTGTTGTTGCCCATATTGTCATCCAAACTACGACGATTTGGTGTAAGCTACGTTTCATGTTGAAAACATTGCCTATATAGATAAAAAAAAAGAAGGAAGTTTTCTCGTTAGGGGGATTTGAATAAGTTCCCGTGTTATTCGGGTTCCGTGTTTTTGTTTTTCCTATGTCATGCACTTTAACGAGGACTTCTAGCCGGGTTTGGAAGCTTAAAAGTAGGTGCATGCGAACCGGAGGGCATCTTCCGAACGCAAGTTGAACATAACTTATCTAGTGAGCTCAACGCACCTTATATGTGTAATGCAAATAAGGACTGCTGGAACTTTCTCCCTTTTATGTGCATGAAAGGCTAACCTGTTTTCAGTTTCTTCCATTTATTTCGTCATCGCTATTTTTCATGAAACATAGATACCCACTTTAACGTTCTTGCTGTTCGGAACTGTCGTCGGAGCATTACAAACCGCGTAGGAAAAGGAAGGTGGGGCTTTTAGATCGTGACCGGAACCGCGCGCTACAACGACGATGGAATGGTAATTTCTTCGTTGAAAAGAAACGCTACTTTCTCATCTTTTTTTATCAACTAGATATTAGGATTTACTTATCTTAAATTATTCAAGATTTGGCGTTAGCGTACAATTCGTGGTAATTTTGTCTTTGTGTTGTAAAGCTGTTTGATTATTAGAGCAGTATTTCGTAGCGATGCAACAATGAAAATCAGATAGGAAAAGGTTTAAAGGACAACAGGTGAAATAAGGACCACTGAACCTATACACGTGAAAGCGAAGTTTTTTTTTTTAAATGGCAAAATCTGATTGCGGTTACTTATTAATTATTGCAATTTCTATGCGATGAAAACTAACGTGGAGGTAGTTTTGCGTGGATTGCAACTAATCCTGCTATTCATATGCCGTAGTGATACTGCGGCATAAAATATGTAACTTAAAATATGAATGCATGTGATCCTGCTGATAGATCGGGGAAGTGTTGAAAGTAACACTGATTTGGTTCAGTCGCCAACTAGTTTTCTGTTTACACGATTGTTCTAAAAATATCATTGTCTTAGGGGTGAGGGTAAAGACAAAAAACGACCTTTACCGAGCGACTGCGTTTCATGCTGATGCGTACCCTTTCTTTCATGTCTTACCTGCAAGGTTGATGTCTTTAAATCCCCAATTCCTGTGCACTCCTGGGTGCGTCACTGACTCACAATTAAGCTTCCAACTAGCGAGCCTGGTGCGTTTTACACACACGCTCTGACTGAACTGAAACGTTGAAAGAAGTGTCAGTTGCTCTTAAGGAAAGTTAAAAGTTCCCCGGTAAGGCAAAGCGGGGCGGGTCCTATCTGATTCACGGGTGAACGCATCTTTGCATTTCACGAAAGTTTAATATTTTTTCCGGTGACTTGATGCTGGTTATAGTCAGGCAAATAAGCAGTGACGCAAATAGAGTATTAGAGTATGCTTTGTGGTGAGAAAACGATGGAATGTTTTCGCTTAAAACGTTTTTTATTTTGTAACCATCAATCATTTGCCAATTGATTTGTCTTAATGCTACTGTTTGTCGAGAAACATGGTCGGAGGAACAGAACCGGTCAGTTTGAAAAGAAAGAAAACAACCAAGGTGGACAAGTATTATCGAACCATAACAGAGCAGCCAAGTTAAAGATCTCAATTCTTAACTTCCAGCGTGTTGTTGATGTGGTAAAGTTAAACAGTACCACGCGTAGTTTCTTTTAAAACAAACTGGCTCTGTTTTCTGGTATGGCAAGATGGTCTGGGGTCTTAGTTCAAGTTGCTGGCGATGTGGCCGGTCAGGATGGTGATGACGGCGTCCAAGTTGTTGCGGGCTGCCTCGCTGACTCCACGTTCGGCCAATACTTCCAAGAGGGTCTCTTCGAAGTTCTGTTGAGTAATATTGAATAATACCAGAATAAGTAAGATTTATCTTAGAGAATGTTATGAATTTTTCGTACGAATCTCCCAAGATTGACATGAGACTTATGAGAAAGACAAGAGTCTTGGAATCTTACCTCGAAGTGTTGACGGGTGATGCTACGGGGAGCGTGGGAGTGTCCCATGTACTTGAGGTTACCCAAAAGAGTCAAGGTGTTGTCCAGGTTGGAGATGATGGTGTCCAAACGGTTGATGACCAAGTCAGATTGGACTTTGAAGTCAGCGTTGCCAGCCAAATCAGCAGCAGCCACGGAGGCGAATTTGGCGAAAGCGCGTTGGTATTCAGGGTGAGCCTTGAAAAGACGGATGAAGGTCTCTTGGCCGATAGCCGAGCGATCGTCGCGGACGGCACCCCAAGCTGCAACAGCGTCAGATTTTTGAGCGGGAGTCAAGCCAGTGATTGGGTTGGCGACTTCGGACGCTTCCCTTTTAATTGAAGAAAAAAAGTTTTAATATAGGGTATTGCGAGTTTTGAATGGAAAGTTACCTCAAGTTCTTGGAGACGATGTCGGTCAAAGCCTTCAAACCGTTTTGCCAAGCTTGTCTAGCGTCAGCGGACAAACCAGATCCCAATTCTTCGGACAAGACATCGACCAAAACGCGGCTGAATTCCTAAACACGAACAATTATCGTAGAGTTATGCATTACGAGTAACGCTTATAAATCCTTTAACTAGGGTTAATTAGCTTACTTGGAAGTGAATGGTCTTCACTTTGCGGGAGACGTGAGCAACACCCAAGCTGGTCAGTTCTTGAGCCAACAGAACATCGCTGCCGAGAGACTGGATGACGACATTGAGTCCAGCCATGACGGTGTAAGCTTGGGCCAAGAAGTTACCGTTGCCGGCGAGTTGGGCTTGAGGAACATCAGCGAAGGAAGCGAACAGCTTTTGGTATTGAGGGTGGAGCTGGAAGAGACGCAAGAAGGTCTTGGGAGCAACGTCACCGTCGTTGTTGGCTACGACCCAGGTTTGAGAAATGAGTTGACGATCCTTGGCGCTCAACAAGGCTTCGTTGACGTTAGCGGCGACCAAGCCACCAGCACCACCGGCACCGCTGCTGGTCGTAACTACGGTCCTCGTTTCAGTCACCACAGTGCCATCCTGAAAATTGCAAATAAATTATTAGGAAAGGTGCGATTTTAATGTCTCAGTGTAAAAATATTTAAATGTATAAGACGACGAAATTCAAGTAAAATTTTTAAGTCAGATTCGAGAATTAAGTTCCTTCAAGAGAGAATAAAACTTAGCTATTCGTTAACTAACCTGTAATTTTAAGAATCGGAAAAATGAAACATAAGGGATTAAATTTACTAGAAGCTCACAACTTAAGATTTCGAGACAGGTTTAAAGTAAACATTTGAAAATATTTTTTTAGACAGATATAAGATGGCAAACTTACTCTAGAGCAGGCCACAGCTCCTGCAATCAAGGCAGCAACGATAATGAAGAACTTCATCTTGGAAGAATTGGCTTAGGAAGTGTGGTGTTTAGCAAACTTGCTAAGACTGACGAATTTGGAAGAGTTACATTGAGCTTTTATTCTAAAAACCGTATAGGGGGCTTGGCACATGCTTGGCAACAGATAGATATGCTAGTTTGTCGTATTCGCTTAGCTATAGCTATACTGAAGAAATTTGATGCGCGCCAACTTTAATCCTCGAACTTGTCGAAAAAACAGGGTCAATGGAGTTACGATTGATAAAACGATGAGACGATATGTACATATGCAATGTGCTCACCACATGGACGTGTAGTTGTTATGTCTATCGCATCTCGAGAGCTGGAGCATGGTGTTTAGTGAGCCAAAAAACAGTTCGGGCAAAGTACAACCTTATCTATTTCATATGTTCGTTTGCTAATATGATGACCACAGCGTTACAAGCATATATAAAATATGCGCCACGTGCGACCTCTAAAATCGCAAGGAGCTCATTGGGTTTTGGGTTGTTAAGCGGGTTTAGCTGAGAAATTCACACTTTTATCAACGAAGTCTGGGAACTACGCTAATCAAATTTCATGGACTTTTCAAAGTGAAATGAATACTTTTTATTTTTAAATACAAAAAGCTATGATCAACTTTTATTTATTTTGGAATGTTAAAATTGGATAAGAATAAAAGTGTAATCATTCAAATAATTCAAAATTTACCGCTTAAGAGCAAAAGGTTAAAAGGGGGCGCTACAGTCAGGTTGTTGAATGAAGAGAAACACGTGTGGATGTGCCGCGGTTTAATATTTATTCGTTTCAAACGATTTAAATAGTTATAAATGTCTAGTGAACGGAGTTCTACAGATAAAATGAACACGACGAAAGTAGACAGTAAAGATAATGCCCCTAGTGAAAATGGTAGGAGTAATAGCTCGACACCATTTTTAGAAGTAAAACCTACATCTTCTGCCGCCACCACCGATTCCCGTATGTATTGACTTAAAATTAATCCCTCCTTAGTTAAATGTGATATATGCAAAGGACCTCTTTTATCTATATGAGTTATTTACGCTTCTCATTGGCCTAGACCCAGGATATTTGAATTATCAAATTATTAGTTTAGTTAGTAGCTTGAATTCAGATTTTACTTTTAGCAGTATAGTTATTTTGACGTTATAATATACTAAATTGTTTATGTCTTACTCTTAGGTGCGCAATCAGCAGTATTTTCATTATTAAGTGCTGACCAACGCGCGAAAGGAACTTTCAGAATGCAGTCTTCGATTTTGGATCAAGTCAAGAACTTTCTGCCGCAGATGAAAGCCGCGAATGTACAGCTTGAAGAAGTTTTAGCTAACAACCCCCAGAGTCTGGATATCGAACATGTTGATAACGTCGAAGGGCCTCTTATTGAAATGGTAATATGATTATAGCTATTCAAGAAATATTCAGAATGTACAATTTTCCTTTTCCTTTGCGTCAGAATTTGGGCCTTTATGAGGAAGATTCTGATTCGTCTGCAGACGACGAATTTGAAGCTCCGGATGTCCTTTTGGATTCTACCGATCCTGACAAACTGATTTTACCTGCTCAAGCGCTTGGAAGTCAACGACCCTTAATTGAAGAAGTTGATGCAAGCGATTCTAGCACAAGATCAGAAGAAAGGTAAGGCTGATTATTACCATTTAACAAGTTGACGGATTCTGTTCTATATTCATTTTGTACAAGTATACAGTACATCGAGATTTATACAAAAATGTTACACACTTAAACTACCTTCAAGTACTCGAGGAGAGTTGGTGGTATTTTAAGCGATTCAAAATTATTCGTTTTATTGTGGCGAATAAGTATGGCCCTACAAAGCTCAACTAAGCTTAATGGCTCTTTCTCGTATCGCCGCAGTAAAACAAACATCTCCGATTCAGCATCTACGTAGTCGATAGCTTTTTTGTCCTGATTATCAGTCAGGTGAACTGAAGCGCCGTAGATAAGTAGCAACCGCACTAAATCTAGTGCCTGGCGTTTGGCAGCAATATGTAGTGGAGTTTTGTGAATCATGGTAGCGTTAACCTCAGCTCCGGCTTTCAGCAAAAGTAGAACTGATGTCAAGTTGAGACGATAAGAGGCACAAGCAGCATGCAAAGGCGTCCCCACATGGCAATCATTAGCATGAACACTTGCTCCATGTTCGAGCAATACTCGAACGCAATTACAGTAACCTAAACGAGATTCAAATGTAAGGTCAACCATCTTTTTAAATCACGTTTTACGAATTTTACCCCGTATTGCAGCCTCGTGTAGAGGTGAGGTTAGGACCATAGACGGATTCACCCTTGCTTTATGTTGTAGTAGTAAAGCTATGCATTCTGCATGCCCTCTAGCGGCTGCTTCACAAAGTGGAGTTGAGCCATCAATGTTAGGTGCGTCTACCTACATTTACCCAAGGTTAACTATGATTATAATTAATATTAGGCTTAAGGAAGACTACTACCCATGCTCCTTGGTTTAACAGAAATTGAACTGTTTTCAGTTGACCTACGGCACAAGCATTATGCAATGGGGTGGACAAGTCCCATTCCATGCAGTTGACAAGCAATCCTCGGGAGATGAGAGAATTCATTGTTGAAATATCACCCATACGAGCCGCCATATGCATAGAAGGGGACGTCGTAATATATTCCGGATTGTACTCAGCCATACTTAACTTTTCTTTTGTCTACATTCACTGTCCACTGTCGTTCAGTTCAATGTTTTGGTTCCAATGTTTTGATCGAAGTGTAGACATGCTTCCCCATGAGACGCTAGATGATTAAATCGTGTATCGATAACGAGGTGTTCGGCGCGTAAATCAAAATTTTAAAAGGAACGTACCAGTGACCAGGACGGCGTTGTGTGAACCGTTCGTTATGCGTAGGTTGCTATGAGAATAATTTTGATCCGTTCCCGAGGCCATTCAAATCGCGAAAAATCGTAATTTTGCATTGTGACATTGTGGATGCCACTTCTTTTCTTAAACCTATGAAACCATCCCATATTGGCTTTGAACTCTTCTTCCTCTTGTTCTAAAGCTTGTGAGCTTGTTCCTGGAGTGGACCTTAAAGCTCTTATTCGTACGTGTCCCTAGCTTTCTCATAAATTATGTCCTGTGTGGTTAGATCTCCTTTCATTTGCCGTTCATTAATCCAAACTAACAGCAACCTCTCCATTCATCACTAATCGATTTTCTATGCACCTGTGAACAAACTCTTGAGACTCCCTTGGCCACCTTAGCTTTCATGATTGATTCCCTATTGGCTAAAATTGTTCTACGGTTGACTTGATTACTCGTCCATATTCAGCTGCAAGGTTTACACCTCAAGCTCCTGAGTCTTTTTTGTCTATTATTTCTTGCTTAATTTCAATAGTAAGTGCTTTTCTACTCTTCCCCCTAACGATCTTCTTAGGTGCCAGTTTGACAACACTAAAAGAAGCAGTGAACTTTCCACAAATTTCAAATGTAAAAAATACAAAAGAGCACGCGTGCGGTTCATAATGCGGAACCTTCGTTATGCGAGGCACCACTGTATTAGAAAAGCTAATGTTGTGGTAAGAATTGTTGAGAAATAGTCAACGGTTAACAACGGTCAACAGTCAACGGTTTATTTCAATGTTTAATGGAATTATTTGAATCGTTCATTTAATTTCAAACAGTGTTTACAGTAATGGGTATCGTAGCGATGCCACAGAAATTGGTACCCCGACGAATTTTTCCGTAGCCGTGGACTCCCCAGAAGGGTCCAAACGAATTACGGATTAGCCAGTAGTCAATACCGTCAGCACTTGTACCATATCCAATAATACTTACGATGTGGTTCGAATCCAAAGGTGGACAATCTGCGTTGTCTAAAACGCCATCTCTGCTTGAAAGAAAAAAGCGTGTCATACTAGTCGGGTAGAGTTAGTAGACTTTATACTTACGCTAACCAAAAAAAGTCTCCCTGAGCGTAATAGACAACGGTTATTGGTCCGTGGTTCGCTACAAGATACTTCATGAGAACTTCGTCTTCACAAGGCCATGTTGTGTAATTTGTCACTAAGGCAGCTAGGTGTGAAGGGTCGTAACGGCATTTCTGGTCCTAGTTTACAGATTTAGCCATTTTTTTTATTTTATTATAATTTACCTTTGCGACATAAGGATACGATTCCTCTGATTGTTGCCCGTAATCGATTATGTAGTCCAGAGTAGCATTGTGCCAGCCACCTTTGCAACCTTCGTTCTCATACGCCCAAGAACAATCTACCAACTGCTGTTCACTAAAAATAAATTCTACAATTAGTGAATACGATTCCCATGCGATATATTAATATTCAACCTAAGGGGCGTGTAAACGTTGTTTTGAATGCAATTCATGATCTCAACCGTGGAAGTAACACCAAAAGCCCAGCATGAGCCGCAATCTAACTGACGTTGATCTTTGACACGGGTAATGCAATTTGACAAAGTCTTTCGGTAGTCAATTGTGTTCGGTATTTCGTCCGGGTCAAAGTCTGGAATACTCGGAGGATTACGTCTGTAACAAACTTGTTCGTATGAGGGTGGCGGTCTGTTAGGGTTTCCGCCCGAAAGGTAAAAGATCAGCTCTGCATTTGTGTGGTCAGAGAATTCGGTTTGCTTAAGTGTATAAGAAAATTCGCCAGCAGCTGCTGCTTCGTTGTGGGCTTCGACGTAACGACCGTTTTCTTCCCAAATACCACGACGATACGCTTCTTCTGTGGCGTTCGCATAACGTTTGTAGTGGAGAACCTGTTTCCCCAAAATTCGTCAATAATTTGGGTACTTAAAAGTCTGGTGAGTTATTTTTTGTATTTTTCGACTTAAACTACGAAAGTGACTTGCCTTGAATGCTTCCCATTCCGAATTCAATTCAGGTCTACCTATCTGTACACCTATTGAAAAAATAGTACAGTTAGTCTAGCAAATTTGCCGATTTCTGATATAGCAAAAGTATGAATTTGTCTTACCGGGCCTGTAACCGACATATGAAGGAGCTGGAGGAGGATATTTAGCATTCTGGCCTGCGCAATAAATGCTGTGTCCGTATATTTCTAGTTTTGTCAGAATAGTGATAAGAACGTTTTACTTACTGGATCCGTAATTACCAACTGAATTACGGAATGGTTTAAAAGCTCCTCCGTAACGAAGAACATGTTTATTGTTATTTGGGTAACTCCTCAGAGCTTCAGCAGTCACCAATGCGAGGAACAGCTATGAAAACGTAAACACGTGGTTGTGGACACAAGTTTTCAAGTCGACATTAGTTAGAAATCGGATATTACCAAGAAAAGTTTGCGCATTTCAAACTTAGTCTGGAGCTCTTTCCAGTTCGGATGGTATGGGAGATGTAAGGCTGTACTATGATATCGTGCTCACTTGGGTTAATGCCTTTTATACTAAAAATGCCTTAATTTCTGTTATTTCTTTTCAATGACAAGTAGCACGTTTAGCACAAATAGCAACATTTAACAGGTTCTTATTACGAAATTGAAGTTAAAGGAAGCAAGGCACGTTCTTATCTCCGTACCTTATTCTTTACTTTGCATTTAGCAGGGAAAGTCCAGATTTGGTCACGGTAAATTCTCAAGTAAACATATTAGTTATGCTTCATCCGTAAATATAAGTATAACTCCGCAGAATGCCACCCAATTAAGCAATGACCATTGCAAATTGAAACTAAAGGACCACAAGTGACAGGCCTAGCCTTACTTGAATTCTCAGGGGTGCGTTTCTAGAACTTTTCTTTTCGATGACTGTATAAAGGCACAGGAGAAAAGAGAAAGGAGAAAAACTGAGTCACAGCCAATGCGAATCTGCGTAGAATCTTTTCAGAATTTTAATTAACCTTTGCCATTAGGCGTGCTAAAATCCGTTTAGAACGGAATTCTAGGAAAATGCAATCTCCGAAGATTGCTTTCTCACTTTTTCAGCACTGGTTAGACCTCATTTATCGTGTATACGGGTGCAAAACTCTCAGCTTACTTTTTGTACAGGTTTGCCGTTAAATTGCAAGACTAGATTGTAAGATTTCAATTAGATTGCAAGTTTCATTGAGTTTGAATAAGAGAATAAAACTGTGTTTACACCGTCGAAAATGTCCCCCTATATATAGCCAAATGGAAATAACGCAGGAACCTAAAGGAGGACGAGATACATTGTCTGACAGCCCATATCACCTTGAAAGATAATGACACTTTCCCTTATATTGATTCGAACAGGTAATTATTTAGCCAGATCAGGTCAGGTTCGTCAATCACATCTGAGTCACGTAGTGTCATTGGAACGTTTGTGGAAATCATAATTACATGGTGTTTGCTTTCGCTCCATTAAAAATACTTTGAAACTCCATATTGAAATTAGTGTATTTTAAAAAATTCAATAAAGATGGCACATTATTAATAACTTAAATTCAGTCCATTTGGACAGTGACTGGCATCGTAGCGATGCTGCAAAAATTGACACCTCGGCGCACTTTCCCGTAGCCGTGAACTCCCCAGAAAGGTCCGTATGAATTCCGGATTAGCCAGTAGTCAATGCCTTCTGGACTTGTCCCGTATCCAACGATACTAACGACATGGTTCCGATCCAGAGGAGGGCAATCCACGTAATCCAAAACGCCATCGCTGCAAAAAAGTATAAAATTAAAAAGCGAAGTGACCTTTTTCGATTATTACTTACGCTAACCAAAAGAAGTCTCCCTTAGCGTAAATAACGGCAGTGATTGGTCCATGGGTAGCTATAAGGTGTTTCATGTATAGTTCTTCTTCGCAAGGCCAAATACTATAACTTTTCACAGCAGCGGCGACGTGCAAAGGATCGAAACGGCATGTTTGGTCCTAAATGTGAATGTACGCTAAACTCAAGTGTTGGTTTTTCGATTAGATTACCATGGCGACATAAGGGTAAGATTCCTCCGATTGTAGACCATAGTCGATAATATAGTTAAGGGTAGCATTGCTAAGCCCACCATCGCAGCCTTTATTGCCATAAGGCCGAGAGCAGTCCACCAACTGTTGCTCACTATTAGATAACATTAGTAGTAGATAATCCATACAAATTAGTTAATAAATTGCATACCTTAAGCGAGTGTATGTTTTACGTTGATGGCAATTCATGACTTCAACGGTGGAAGTGACACCAAAAGCCCAACAGGAACCGCATTGTAACTGACGTTGGTCTTTAACGTTGGGCAAACAGTTACTCGTTCGATAATCAACTTCGTCAGGATCTTCTCGCGGATCAAAGGGAGGAATACTCTGACGATTGCTTCTTTCGCAAACTGAATCATAGGAACGATGCCTGTTAGGATTTCCGTCGGTTAGGTAGGACACTATTTCTTCTTCTGTGTGATCCGACAGTTGTGTTTGTTTGAGCGTGTACGGAAACTTCCCAGTAGCTGCTGCCCCGTTGTGGGTTGCGACGTAACGACCGTTGTCTCTCCAAATGGTATGACGATACGCTTCTTCCGCGGCGTTTGAATAACGCTTGCGGTAGAGAATCTATGTTTAGGAAACCGTGTTGAAGGAAAGCTGCGTTACACGTACAAATTACTGGATATTTAAATTACTGGATACGTAAATATACAAGTTACTGGATATACAAATTACTGGATATGTAAATGAAAAACCACACAAATTTACTCTTGGGCATGAAAGTTACTAACCTTGAATGCTTCCCATTCTGGATCGTACTCTGCTCTGACTATTTGTATGACTGCCACCAGAAAAAATAAGCGAACACAAAGTTCAAACTGCATTCTGGAGAGGTTGGGAAAATCACTGTTTAACCCAAGTGCACTTGAACTTGAAGAATGAAACTATGGGATACTTCGCAGAACTTTTATACCTACTATCCAAGAGCTGAACCCTTCCATACAAACCCAATATAACAGCATTCTGAGAAAATCGAAGGGTTTGACATTTTCTACTTTGTACTCCGTTCCCTCTTATCCGTTCCGTATACCCTCTTGAGAGTTTTTACCAGTTAGAAAAAAATTAAATGTGAATGCTTGTCCGGCTTTCACGAAGTTCAGTGAAAGTACCTCAGTTACGGATTGACTTTTACATGCCATGTTTTGAAAGACATTTGAAGACACCGTTGTCATCGCTAATACAGTTACGTATTTATACTATGTGTATTTTCTTAGCCATTTGATATTGTGCCATAATATAGTATAGCGTACGTGTGCTGTTGGAAAACAAGTTTAAGCAAATATTAATATAAATATAAAAAAATTTAAAGGTCATCATTGTTTAATATTAATTAATTGTGATCTCAAGTAGATTAAGTAAACCGCATTTTTTAATAAATTTCTTTCATCCCATTTTCTTCGTTTTTTTCATCGCTTTCAACGAATTTCATCGCTTCCTTATTCATCATCGTGGAGGAATCTAAAACTTTGACCCCTTGCCAAACGCTCTACTTCTACGGTTCCCCATTGGCAGTTCGACGGAAGTTTACAGGCTTTCTCGACAACCATGCGACACTTCTTTTCCCTATAAAAAAATATTATATAGCGTTAGATTTGAGAATGGTACGGGAAAAAAGTTCTCGCTTAAGATACCATGCTGAAGCGATACGTGGATCAATGTAAAATTTCTTCGTATTCTGCGGGTCTCCGGCAGGGTTTCTTTGACTCTTGTGGTTGAGAAAGACTGCTGCTTCAATAAACAGTTTTTCCTAAAACGACAGTTAACTGATTACGTGCCAATATTGATATTGTATAAAGTGTATCTGATTGGCCTGAAAGCCCAATTTACGGTTCTAGACTCAATTTCCTTAGTTAGCTCGTCTAAGCCCTGTTCGACTATCCGACTGGCGTGATACTGGCGAAACGCAGTTAGTTTGGTGCCGGCCGCGTAATTTTCGTCCTTGTTCAGTTGCTGAAGTGCCAAATTGCGCGGTATTTTTTGTTTTAGCAGGCGAATATCTTCCCTCGTTTCCTCGATATACGTGCTTAGTTGTTCTCTTAGATATTCTGTAAGCGATTTTGGCTGTACATGCAATTTATAATAGATGCAAATTAGTGACGTTCTTTATAAACAAGAACAGAAAAAGGGAGAGATGGTCAGTTTTACCCCCTTCATCTTACCTTGATTAATACGAACAGTAAGTCATTATCCTTTTTAGTTTCCAGCATGGCTTTAAGCGTGATGTAAACGTAAGGGAAAACGCAGTTCCTAGTGCGATCATATGGCTTTTGCCCACCCTTGTCGTAAAAACGTAGTCGAATTTGTTGTCCTCCCAGCAATCCTATATTCTTTTTCTTTAATCCAAAGCAACCCATTCCGGAGTCCTTCAAAGTTTCCCAGTCATCGCTTTCGTCTACTTCCTCTATCGTTTGCTTTTGCAGGTCAGGATCCATCTTGCGTTTCGTCGGAATTTGAAAAGAAATTTCTGTGTCGCTCCCGCTTTCTTCGTCGCTTTTATCCTCGTGTTTCACTATTTCCTCGTTTTCACTGTCTCTCGCATGCGTTTTTGTTGCAGACGCCGCCCGCTCAGAATAGCTGGCGCTGTTGACTCTTTGCTGTTGCAGATCAGGGTCAATCTTGTACTTCATCGGAGTTTGGAACTTTTCTTCGGCATCGTTCTCGCTTTCTTCGTTGCTTCTATTATCCTGCTTCACTATCTCTTCTTTTTCTGTTTCTCTCGCATGCGTTTTACTGTCCGGCGCTGCTCGTTCAGTAAAGCAATCATCGGTTTCGCAGTTGGTAAAGTTGACTCTCTTTTGTTTCTTCTTGCTTTGGGCCTTCCAGTCAGGATGTAAGGCAAACTGAAACGGAAGTGGCATTGCAAGCAGGACATGCGCAGTATAATACTAGAAGCTAAAACAAGCCCTTCCCCGTTGACCTTCACGGAGTGCTTTACGTTATTTTTACTATTTTCTTTTGCCATGACTTCATGCATAGCAAGTGTTTTGCAACTGCGTTGCGAAACCTTGCCGTAAGGCTGTGGGAAGACTTTAATCCCTTTAATCTTCTACCTAATGTAATAGCTTGTAGTGAGCTATTATACTATCAAGAACTTCGAGTTTTCTACTGTTCAGTTTGTAAGTTCGAAATAGCATCGAGTTAATAACTACAAGAATTTTGTACGCATTAGTTTACCATATCGAAAAGGGCAAGGGCAATTCCAGTTTCTATGAGCTTCAGTTTGTTAGTATCTTTCGTGTTGTACGGCTCGCTGCATAGCTCATTGTAATGCTTGCGAAGCGTTGGTAAATGTCTACCAAGGACTATGGCTTGTTCGAACTTGCTGCGATCACTAGTTTCCGTGGCTGCCATGTTCCTCCACTATGGTATGCTTAAAATGAAACGCAATTTAAAACCAGCTGTACATATGAAATACGTTTACCTAATCGGTTGTCGTGTTCTTGTGGTTAATTCTGATTGCGCACTTTATCTTTCGAGGATTCCGTCGTTTGTGTATGCTACAAGTACATGTTTCCCCAAATTCGATGTTCAGTTTTGTTTCGAGAAGGAAGTGTCACGTTGGTGTGCAAAATAGGAATAGGTGTCTGCGTGTTTCCCCATGCATCTTTATAGCAGAACGCTGACTCAAGCGACACGATAAGCTATCCTGTTCTGTTTCCACGGTTTTGTGTTTTATTAGCGAACTGATGAACACGAGACCTTACTTAAACTGAACGCGGAAATTATGCTGATTCTGCGCAGTGCTAAACGGTATTGGTGAACTAATCCGATTCAATTGGTGGATTTAACTGTATTTTTTCCCGCTGATATGCTCATAAAGTTTATTTTCGTGTCGAAAGAGGATGGGGATAGGGTAAGGGTAAGATTGGAACCATAATTTTAACCAAATAATATAAAAACCTGAAATAAGTCCATAAAAGTACTGTAGACAACCTTATATAGTACTCTGGGGTAAAATGTAACGAGGCTGTAGCTGTACAATTATTGACATATGGGAAGGCCCTTATAATATTTCAACTTGTCAAAATCAATAATTTATTTGTAGATTTTTTTTTTAGGGCAGTAGGTGGAAATTTAATTTGGATTAGGCTTGGAAGGTTAGTTTCGACTGTTTCTTAGTGGGAGTACGTTTCTGAACCTTTCGAGTCAGTGAGTTGGTTTGTATCTACCGTAATGCAACTGTAAGTTTGGACCTTTAAAGAAGTTTCGAACTAGCAAAGTATGATCCATAACCCATTCGTGATTGTCGTCTTCATTCAACAAAAACAGGTACAGTTCTACGTTTCCGGCTAGGTAAGCTTCGCATGCCCTGCACCGCAAGACAAAGAAGATGATGACAAGACAACAGCGAGAATCACCGAATATATACTACGTTAAAGACTACAATTTTAACGAACTTACCCGTCTGGAAAGTAGTGGGTGTTAACTATGTTATCGCCGCTGGTATAAATTTCGCCATCATAAACTTCGTTACCGCAGAAGCCGTTTGGTATCGATGCTTTCGAAGGAAAGAGAACTGGACCTTTGCCGTAAAACGTCGAAATACCGTCTTCGTAAGAGCATGTAACCTAAGTTGTTAAAGCAAATCATTATTTGTTCTGAAGTAGGCGGTGTTTTAACTTACGCTCAAATTAATGCGTGCGGGGTTGTAGAGCGGAAGAAATTCAGGAGAGCTACAAAGAGGAAAATAGAAAGGCACGTGTCTCGCTTTATTGGCTAATGTTCCTTCTATAATCAAGCCTTGGGTCTCGCAATTTTGGATGGCTACAAAAATTCCATAAAATAAAACAGCAGTTTTTGTATAAAAAGCAAAAATATTTACCTGGAAAAGTCTTGCATTCCAAATATATATTGACGCTGGTTGGAGAGCTGATCGTGTAGATGAATAGGGCTTGTCGCTGCCAATACGGTAGAATTAAAGGTCCCGAAAAAGCGACTGGTTCATTACACCATCTACATACAATCTCGCATAAAAAGATTATCCCGGCCTGAAATCAAAGTTTACGAGGTATTGGTGGCCATAACTGGGTCACCGCTATCCGTGTTGGGGTACACTGCACCTGTAAAAATAATATCCCCCGAGTCGCAAACATCCTTAGGGTCCGAGTACCCCAAAACCTTGCAGACGGCGTTCAACGTTGTTGGATCTTCAGCAGCGTCTCTTCCAGGCCTAATAGTTGCATCACTATCGTCTGGTTGTTGCTAAAGTATGGATTGTTGAAGATCGCACAAATAGTTAAAGTAGAGGTACCAGTATCCAGGTGAGTGATCGTGGTTGACGCGTACCCGTAGGAACCGAGAAGGTAAGAGTATCACCAGGAGTAGAAGGTATCGTGATTGTCGTTACGGTATCGGAGGCTACAATTCATTATCGTAGAAAAAAAAAGAGAAAGTACTAATTTATTGCACCTACTTGTCTCACAAAGAAGAACCAAGTCTGACATCGTCACCAAATTATTTCTAGCAAGCTGCAGTGTGTAAGAGCCTACATTGCTACCAGGTTTTCCGAAAAAGTAGGCTGTAGTCGGAAACTCGGATGATGCGCACAAACTATACCCCGTCCAAAAGTAGTGTTACATTTTCATGAAAGAAGAAACATTTACTCATGAATTTCTGAAGTATGCGAGTCATGAACGATGATTTTGTTTCCTGCACTTCCGCAAATATAATCTTTGCTCACTTCGTTGCCTGAAGAGTCTGATAGATGGCAAGTTGCAGCTTCGAAACCTCCCCATGTCCACTATTTAGCAAATAAAGTAGCAAAGTAAAGTAGAAGGGAATTATGTTTTTACACGTTTGTCAGTTTCAGATTCAAATGACCACGTAAAAGACAAGTACGGTCCTTGAAAACATCCTGGCGTACTGAAGCATTTGCTTAATGCGGAAGTTATGCTACTCGAATCTGTAGGGATGATGACGCAGGTCTTGGAGCTAGATAGTTCAGCAATGACTCTGTCAATATCACTAAAGCCTAATTAAATATTTAATACAGTTATGTAAGTGGTACCACATAATAATGATTGCATAATACCTTCATCTGAAGCCCGGGCAACTTTACAGAAATTTTCTGACTGCACTCGAATGCACGTCACGCCGCAACAACAAAGCAAGAGGAGTAGGAAGATCCTCGAAACCCGTAAGGGCCTTAAACGACGATAACTTTTTTCCATTCGGTGTATTTCTTGCTACTTTCCAGGACTAAGGTAGTGAACACAAGATAAACATGGGATAGAAAAAGGTTTTGAGAATATATGCTCAGATTTGGAAAGAACTACGTGCTGTCGCCTTTGTGTTTATGAAAAATTGAAGACATGAACGTGATATGTTCCATGTTACCGACTATTAGGTGAGCAAAACATATTTTTGCCAACAAGGCAAGTAGGTACGTGAACTGACTCTACTTGCGTGTAACCTTTCCATTTCGTAACAAAAATTAGGTTCCGCAATTTCTGTATATCTAGCATATTATTATTATATTACATTTAGCATGTGGTTCACGTAGTTCATTATGCTACATTCGTTCCATTCTTCTTCATTTCGTTGCGTGCGTTCTGTCAGCTATTCTGTTAATTGCAATGCGTTTTCATTACCATTAAAACGTCGTTCTTAGTTTATTAAACATCCGGTAGATTTAAATTACATTATAATTCTTTTTTAATCAGTTCAGAAAATAACAACGAAGTGAACGGCATAGTTTTAGGGTAAAAGTAATACGGAAGTCATTTCCGGGAATGCTCTTTAGATGTAATTGCGATATTTCCATTCGTGGTTCACGCTTTGGTTAAATCTTTGCGGTATTGGGTTTGCTTTTTAGTCCAATACAGTTAGGGATGTTGCGACCAGTGTTCTGGAACGGGCGTCGCTTTCGGAACGCCGTTCATTCCGTTCCTCTAGCGAGCTCTCCCCTCTAGCGAGCTCTCCGAATATGACCTGTAGGTCTTCTGTAGGCATATGCTGAAGAAGTTAAATTTTGTACTAGAGCAACGTGTTTTTGGAATGCGGTTCATGTGCGAAGTTTTAAAGAAAATATATGGTATTTTCTTACAAACAAGTTTTTGTGATTTGATGCTTATGCTGCGATATTTTTTCCCCAAAAGGTTGGTGCGTTCAAGGCGGCAAGGCGCAGCGAGCTAAGCTGTTGAACAGCGTTGTTTCTAAACTGCAATTATAGGAGTTTCAATAAAGGGCTAGTACATGCGTTGAACCAAGTGGGTAAGACGTAACAGTACGGTACGAGAGGACCTCGGATCTAAAACCCGGTCGAGGCACTTTATTTTTTTTAGTCTAATAAACGAATTTACTAGGCTTCCATTCCCTGTATCTTATGCCTTTCCGGCGAGGTTCCTATACAGTAGTCCCATTCGGAATTGTGATGCTTAAGCTAAGTGCACACCTAAGACGAAAGACGGAAAACGTGGTGGAAAACGTGCTAAATCCCTCCCCTATTAGCCGTTGGGTGG
>JAGJRP010000848.1:0-27949 GCA_022832235.1 Lepidurus couesii | reverse complement strand
GTTAACAGTTGTTGATCCGGAAGCAGCTGTCCCTGGCACGCAAGAAGTGGTGAAACTGGACGATGATTCCGAGGAGGAGGAGTCGGGCGAACCGAGCGCCAAACGCGTCAAGTTGGATGTGAGCGAAGACAGCCAAGAAGCGCCCGGAATGGCGGCGGAACTTCCCAAGGAAGTGGTGGAGCTTGACGCGCCTGAAGTGAAAGACGCGGCGGTGGAAGCGGAGGCGAAAGCAGCGAAGCAAAGAGCGTTGATTCCGCTGGATACACGAATGGCGCAGTTTAGAGAAATGCTGGTGGAGAAAGACGTATCGGCCTTTTCTACATGGGAGAAGGAATTGCATAAGATCGTTTTTGATGCGAGATATTTGCTCTTGACGTCGAAGGAAAGAAAGCAAGTCTTCGAGAAGTATGTGAAAGAGCGAGCCGAGGAGGAGAAGAAGGAGAAGAAGAGCAAGTTGAAGGAGCGACGCGACGAGTACCGGCAATTGCTGGAAGAAGCCAAACTGGTGGGCAAGTGAGTAGTTTTTCTTTGTTATTCAATCTGTTTTTAGCCCTTTTCGGTTTAATCCTTGAGAACTGGTCGATTTACCAGTTCTCGAGGTTATGACGAAGTTACTCGATGAGTGCAGTCAGTGCAGCATTGGTGTCGCACTGGGGCGGTACTGGTATGCACTGAGTGCACTCGTTCAGGGCTATTTTTCCGAAAAAAAAAATAAAAAATAGGTTAATTGAACTGGAACGGTAGTTACTTCAGGAAATAATATGGGGATTTTAATTTCAAGGTCTACTTTTTCGGATTTTCAACACAAGTATGGGAAAGACGAGAGATTCCGGAATATCGAAAAATTGCGCGAACGCGAGTCATTGTTCAATGAGTACATCGTGGAAATCCGGCGCAAAGAGCAAGAAGAGAAGCAGAAACGACGTGAACGCGTAAGTTCCCTTTTTTCCTCTTTTCTTCCACATTTTTATTTCATTTTAATTTTCCAATGAAAACTTACTCGTTTCGATTTTTTTGAGCGAATTGAATATCGTTCTTGGAAGCTAGTCTCAGCAACGCGTTACTTTTCCGTTACTAAAAGTCTGTTTTTTGGTCATTTTCACCGTTTTTCTATATTATAAGCTGATAATTTAACTATTTAATTTTGCTTAAAGCTGATCATCTAAAAAACGACTTGCAGATTTAAAAGTAATTCAAGATTGTCTTGTTAAGGATTAGAAACTTGAATGAGTTGACTTGAGTTTGAAGCTTTATTAAGGAAAATTCAGTGATAGTTCCACAATGCGTCTTCTTATTAAAGTTTTCGTTATTCAGTTACAAAATTAGTGTAAAATAAAACCAAAATCAGTTAGAAAATTAACGCGGAAAAAAGTGCGTATGGATCACAATAGTAAGAGTTTACAAGGTTTGTCGTATGTAATGTGTGTAATGCTTATCGTTGCGCATAGTCCCGCGCAGGCTGATACTGCGTTTTTTGGCCACGCCGCCTTCGTGTACGACTGCGGTTTCCTGCTCTTCATCTGCGCAAACCTATGGGAGTTCACTTGCAACGTGTTCGTGGCCCTTAAAAGACCGGCGGAGTCTGCGTCTTGCGCGCCGGGTTGTAGTGCGCAAGCGCCTCCGAGCGCGGTCGCCAATCGCCCAATCACACACAGGTCTTGCTCAACCCACTCAAAAAAAGACTTCAGCTAATCCATTCTTTAGCTCCCGCAGAAATTCTCGGCCCCTCTAAACTGATATTTGAAACAATTCAAAAATTGAAAAGATCGATTTGAAATTTCCTTAACTTTTTTTTTAAAAATAATCCATTTTTGCGTTATTCCTTCTGAATTACTCGTTGATCTGTCTTAATCTCATTTAGGTGTTTATTGAGGGAATAAATTTTTAATTTATGATTATTTCTGCGTCGAAAGTTGTTATGATGTAGGACAGAAATTGTGATGCGCAATAGCTTTGTTGTTTAATTGCCAAGTTCAAGGTTAGATGGCGCCACTGGGACTGGAAATGTCAAATAATGGAACATTTTTTAATAACGGACTATTTTTTTATTGTTATTGTGAAGATTTTTGAAAGAAATTAGGTGGAATTTGTGCTAATTACTGGATTTTCTTATTTTTTTGGCGCGCGGATGGGTTTTTACGCGGCTGTAGATACGGAAGGAGTTCATGGAGATGTTGAAGGAAGTGCTGGGCCACGACATGGAACGCTACGGGCGGTGGGCGGAGGCTCGACGTAAGTTGCAGAGCGACGATCGTTACGATTCCGTGGAATCGAGTTCTTTGCGTGAAGAATACTTCCAGGATTACTGGGTGAAAGTGAAGGAGAAGGTTAAAGAACGCGTGAGCAAGCGTTCGCGTACTCGGTCGCGCGACCGCGAACGTGACAAAGAACGCGAACGCGAGAAGGAACGTGAGAAGGAGAAGAAACGGGATAAGGAACGCAAGTTGCGCAAAGAGGAAGAGAAGTACCGCAAGAAGGAAAAGCGCGAGAAGCGTAAGAAGGAGAAGAAGAAGCGCAAAGAGGAGGATTTAAGTGAAGTGGAGGACGGCGAACCCGACGACAGTGAGAATGAAGTGGAGGAAGTGGAGGAGGAACAGCGAGAAGAGGGCGAGATTGACGAAGACGAGAAAAAGGAGGAAGAAGAGTCCTTCGACCTGTCTTCCTTGGAGGACGAGGTGGTGGACGAACGCGAACCGCGTCGGAAGCACAAAAAGCGCAAGCGCAGTCGCGAGAAGGAAGAAAGTGGCGAAGAACAGGACCCGGAAGAGGAAAGTTACGAACGGGAAAACCGCGAACGGGAACGGAAGGATAAGGAACGGAAGATACGCGCGGAGCAGAGTTTGCGCGACCGCGAACGCGAAGTGCAGCGCACGATGGCGGGCGTTATGCGTGACCGTGACAAGGAAAGACAGTTGCATCAGTATGAAGAAGCCGTGCAGACGTTCCAGACGTTGTTGGTCGACTCCGTGCGCCACCCGGACGTAGGCTGGAAGGACGCCAAGCGCGCTATGCGCAGAGATGCGCGGTGGGATGCCACGGGGTCGTTGGATAAGGAAGAACGCGAGAAGTTGTTTTCGCAGCATTTGGAGCAGTTGGCCAAGAAACGGCAGATGAGATTCCGGGAGTGTCTCGCGGAAGTGCAAGGGTTGACTTTGGTGTCGTCTTGGCGCGAAGTGCGCAAAGTCATCAAGGAAGATCCCCGTTTGCTCAAGTTCTCCACGTCTGACCGCGTAATTTCAAGTTTTAATGTACTTTCGTGTCATTTTTACTGATTTTTACTTGTTTTTACACAGAAATGCGAAAAGGAATTCCGCGAATTTATGAAGGACAGAATCGTAGCAGCCAAGGCAGATTTCCGCGAATTATTGCGCGTAAGTGGTGTTATATTCTTAAGTGAATTCAATTTGAAATCTTTGAACGAGGATTACTTCTGCGACTTGCTTTCACATTTTCTAAATTGATTCCTAAAAATTCCAGGAAAATAAGTTCATCAGCCACAAGACGTTGAAAGCAGTCGACGACAATCCGCAAGTGTTGCAAGACTTGGAAGAGCGCTTGACCAACGACAAGCGCTACTTGGTCCTGGAACCGCTGGCTTCCGATCGCAAGTCCTTGTTGATGGCTTACTTGGAAGATTTGGATCGTCGAGGTCCTCCCCCTCCGCCCACCGCCACTGAACCCAATCGTCGAGGAAAGTAAGGATGGAGCGAGCGTGAGTAAACTCCAAAAAGGAAGGTTTTTTAACTACTTTTTTGCCATTTGATGACGAATTTTGGGGGGCGCGAACGGGGATTCATGTTTTGTATTTCATTCGGAAGATGTTTCACATTTTTTTCAATCCATTACACCTCCCTTTACCCCCCACCGTAATTAATACAAACTTAGGTTCATTCGTGGTGAAAAAGGTTTTCAAACTATTGCTGGTATGGCTTTTTACAGTTCAGTTAATTGTTTGGCTGTTTTTTTAATTGAAGAGCAGATCTTTGTAAAAGGATAATAGGTAGCAGTTGGTGACGCGGCAGTTGTTGGTCGTGCGTACGACGGTGCTGCGATCTGCGCGCTCGAAGTTGGCTTTGACGGTTTCGTAGTACTTGCCGTCGCTCAAGTTCAAGCAGCGCAGACGTAAGCAGCGCATGCGTAAAGTGTCGATGGCCTTCTGGGACTTGTCGGAGTAACGCAGCGTGTCCGGGTCCCAACGCACTTCCAGGCGCTCCAGGTTGGGACAATGCTGCGCAATACAGTCAACCAGCTGGTCGACGAGGACCTTTTGGTGGATCTTCTGGCAACAGCCTTCGGGCATGCCCATGACGAGGATGCGCGCTTGACGCAACGCGGGTAAGATACTAGTCCATAGACTGTCGGTTACGTGCGGAATCCCGGACAGGATTAAGCCGCGTAATTGCTGGCCGTAACGGGACAGAAATTTGTACAGGCATTCCTCGGAAATGTTGTCCGTGCGGTCCAGGTCCAACGCAATCAGGTTCCGTGGATTGCCGTGCTCCATGTATGCGCGCAATACCTTAGTGATAAATAATATAATTATTAATCAAAAATTGATAGATTAATAGATTGATAAATGATTGATTGATAGATAAATTAATCAAAATTGAGTATATAGGATCTACAACAAACTGTGGTGACAAAAGTTGTACTTTTCAGAAGCAAAAGCTATCTATTTATTCATTTTTACTTTCTTACGCGACGCTTTCGCAAAACAATAACAAACGTCAGCGCCATCTATGATTGTTCCTATCAATAAGCTAAGATATAGAATTGATGAAAGATTACTGTTTTGAAAAAGAGTAACGCAATTACTATGACAAACTGTTGATCCTTCCTTTTACAGTATTGCGCTTCGCAATTCTCTAATCCGGCTGTGACGCATTCTTTGGCGCAATTACTTCGTACTTTCCTATACTGTCTTAGGTTGGATAACGGTCTCAAAGAATTGCGCAATTGCCTTCGGTTGTACGCTGTCCCTGGGAACTAAACATGAGAAATAAGTAACTTACTGCGTCGGTGAAGCAATCCTGTTGACCAGCCGACAAGTAACGCAATCCTTGCAAGCGCGTGAGTAGGTCCGATAGGCATTCCGTGCTTAGATCCGTACCAGTAATGTCTAATTCTTGCAACTGCGTCTTTTCCCACTCTACACTCATGACATGATCGCTCTGCAGCCCTTTTTCGATTAATTATAAAACTTTTAATATTCAATGTTAAAACCTGTCTTTTTGTGGAATGTCTTACCAGTTTGTTGCATCAACAAGCAGCGAAGCTTTCGACAACGCTGGAACAGAATCTTCAGCGAGGATCCGTTGAACTTGGCGCAGTAAGTAACTGCCAAGCACTCCAACTACAAGTAAAGACAAAAATTGTACTTACGGTGTCACTAAATTGTGCTTACAAAGTCACTGAACGTTATTTATATTTATAATAGAGATAAAAATAACTTACTTGAATACAATTGGAACTAAAAGCGTCCACGTGACTGTCGTCTAAAAAGTTGATGCCGTACAAGTTAATGACGCGTAGATTCGGCGTGGCCGACTTCAACTTGTGGATGTTGATAACTTCGTAGATTTCTTCCTCTTCCTCCTCGATCTTCTCATAAGTTCCTTGACGATAGATTGAAAAGTCAAATTGAAATGTCGTAAGTGAAGTTTGAGGTCTATTACCGATCAAGTGCAGCACTTCCAGTCCGTTGATGAAATTGTAGATTTTGCGCATAAACCCTTCCATGAAGATGACTTCCGACAGGCAGACGCAGAGGAAGCGCAGGCGCGTGGGAAAGGCTTGCATTTCATTGAAATCGTGCAGTTGCATCGCAGTGGAAAAGTCGAGCAACATGTGCGTTAAATTCGGGCACTTGCCCGCCAATTCGTGCAGCACGGTGTGCGTAATTAGCTCGATGGGCAGTTCGATGTACCGCAGAGAAGGTCCAAATCGAATACTTCAAAATCCCCCCCAAAAATTAAAAATAATAGAGAAAGGAACAAACTTAAATTGCCAAGAAAAGATTGAAAGGATAAAACAGAGCTAGTGAAATGTTTTCGTGATTTTAATCAATTTAGTACAAATTAATTACCAAAAGGAACTAAGGAGCTGTTTACCTAATCAAGGCTAAAAGGGATTCGAGGCTGGAAACGTGTAAACCAGACCATTCAGGACGTAACGACACGATTTGCCATAAGCGACTGTCGTAGGCAACCATTCGCCACTTGCGGCACGTCCGAGCTAATTTGCAGATTTCTTTGTGCGTTAAGTAGGAGAATATTTGGAGGAGAACTTTATCAGGAAGTTTGTCGATTGTCTAAATCAAAAAAAGAGCGCAAATAAAAGAAAAGTTCGGCGTGAGAACCTTTTTTCGTCAGTTAGTTAAGCACTGTAACTCGTTAAGCTTTTAGTGAACCACGCTTTAATGAGTTATTAATTAAGAGCTTTGGGGGAGTCTAGTTAAAAAGTGGATGTAAAGGGAGGTTCTGAAGGGTCACCGTTTTGAATTTGACAGCCTCGTCCAAAGTTCGCAGAGCAGCATCGTTCTTTAATTGACCCCAAACCTAGTTTGAAATATTTGGATAAGTTGGGTAAGGTTTGTAATTAAATTTCTGTCCAAACTTACGTCAGCGGAGAAATCCATGATTCTTTTGGAGCGTGCAGAACACACGAAATAGGGAGGTTCCTGGTGTTGTTTCTAAGATACTAGAGTCGCAGAGATGCTGGGTGAGCTATTTTGGGATGTTGGGGAGAAAAGTTTGGCACGCATAGAAACCGAGCGAGCGTCCAATCAGACATAGTTTGCATGTTTCCTCAACCAGAGAATATGGTGTAAAGACGTATGCAGCTAGGTAGGGTAATAAGCTGTAAAGGTTTTTTGTTTGTCTGCCATGTTTTTTTCCCCCACCCAATGAGAGAAGTGGTTATGTTTAAAAAGCCCGGGTTTTTCTAACGCTTTCTTTGTGGACTTTCGCGCGCTTTTTTTTCGCTTGGGTCCTTTTTCAGTTTGAATTTCGTTTTCTGTTTTTTCTTTTACCGTGTTTGAGAAGCGTCGAGAGTTGTTCAAGTTGGAGTTGAGGAGCAAGGAAGGGTCGGCCAAAGTATTCCAAGTGGACATACGGCGATCCATGGTTTGGAAATTCGCGAATTGATTAAAACGAAAATTGAAAAAAGGCAAAACCGTTGGGACGCCACTGAATAAGATGTGCGACTGGGGGGTTCAAGAGCACAAGATTTTAGCAACGATGAGGCAAAGGAAAGGAGAAAAGAACTGTAACTAGGCAACGTAACCTAATCTGGGAGGTACGTTTCAAAAAAAGTTATTTTGGGTACCGGAAAATTGCACGGGAACCTGCCATAGGTGATTGAGTATGCTGATCAGGTGCCATGCCACTTCTCTTATTTTTTTTCGAGGTTATAATCTTCACGAGAGTCCCAAATTTGTCTCTTGTATATCTACCACTAATGATCTATTACCCGAAAAAAGTGTGGCTATAATTTTCAATTCATTCTTTTTTCAATTAAATGTAACTCGAGTGGAATTTGAATTTTGTCGTGCTTGGCGCGCGGGGGATTACTTAAAAAGTATCTTAAAATTTGCGCACGACAGGTCTTATTTCTTGTTATTATTATTTTCTTTATTAATAATTATTAAATTAATACGTTCTAGATCAATGTAGCTTTTATACTCATGGGAATCTAATATGTGCCATTAATTTAAATAGATTTTTCTGATTTCCAAACGCACTTCAAACTACTGAATTTTTTCATTCGTCCTAAAAACAAGTCTCGTTTAAGTATCATGCAGACTAATTAGGTCAGTTTATTAAATATCCTAAAAGCCTTTCATACGCGCCTTATCGAAATATATGTGCAAGACGCGTCGTTTCCCGTTATGGTGCTAAGGCCGCCTTTTCATGACCGCTAGGCACACCTCCGTAACCGCTTTGCTTCGGCCAGCGCCACGAAGCACGTAGACGTAAACAATGCTGTCGTGGACTAGTTATTCTGTCCCAGTTTTCGTTAGTTTTCTGTTAAAAAGTTGATTCTTTCCAGTGCAGTAGTGGTGCCGATGATTTGCAAAGTTCCTGTTCATGCCAAACGTTCGATTTTAATAACAATGTTGCACTAATATCAATTACCATCCCAAACAAACCAGGTAAATTCGCCCAAATTCCTCTTTTATTGAACTCAAAACTTCGTATAAATTCCATTTTAAAAGCAGTTTTAAAGTTGTTTGGGATATTTTGTCTTGTTTTGAAGGTTTATGGAGATTGTCAAGTGCCCAATACCAGCGCGGAAGCCAATCATCACATCAGTTTCGCAGATTGGAGCGACTTGGCCAAAGTTGAACTCTGACTGAAAATCACGGCCAACATCAAAGCAAAGGAGATAAGAAATCAGAAGTCATTTTGGTGGCTATGCTCTACTGCCTACGAATTCGTCATTACTCCAGTGAGGACTCGAACAGGCCATGCGGTACCACAATTCCCTACCGTTATGCCTCAAAGGCTCGTCGTTGTGGAGGTTTTCCCTCTTTTGGATCACTGCCAGCTTCCTAGTTCATTCCTCCAGCGCCCACGATGGCCTCTCCCCAGTCACCCAAGAGAAACTAAGTTGCCCTAACCCTGCCGCTGATGGAAATCCAGATGAAAATTGTGCGGATCCCAATTTCCGACCATGGATTTGGTCCACCATCGGTGCTATTGTGGTGGGATTGAGTGGAATTTTCCCGCTCTTGGTCATACCGGACCCTAAGGATTGTCCCCCGGACTCTCCACGTGCCACAGGTATGCTTTCCTATTTGTATTGATTTATTTGCTATTTTTCTTGATTTAAACCTCTGATTTTCAGAAGGTTTCAAAAACCGAAATAGACTTTATTTTTTATTATTTTTTTTTCGGGGGTGTGGGGGGGGGGGTAATTGTGTGAATGGCACTGATTTCTAGAGATGCAGGGCCAAAAGTCAAGCCAACGCTTGACTGTATTGAATAAGACTTGAAAGCTCGATAAGAACATTCTGGGGATTATGGCTAAGACTCTGGTACTTTTGAGCTCAGGTATTTGGTGATAAAGGAACCCTATGCGTGCCGAAAAACATGGGTACTATATTGGGATAGCCCCCTCTTCTACTGGCGAGACGCTTATCTGTTGAGGTGGGATTCTATAGTACAAAGTGTAACGCAGGAAAGAATAACATAGCAACGACAAGACGACAAGATCACTGATCTTGTCGTTAACATATTTTTTTTTACAACATTCTAATCAAACCCATCCGTAGACATCTTGCGGTGCCAAGTCTATTTTTTTTCTAATTTTTTATTACACCTCGAGGTTTAGTTCATTTTTTTTTCCGAGGCTAGAAAATCAGTCTGGAATTTGAAGTTTTTGAAATGTTTTAACAGACTTAAACTTTGGGAGAATTTTTTCTAGTTTTTCTTTTCTGATTTTTGATAAAGTACGTTGTTTCGATAGCGTGTTCAATTATTGCCAACTCCTAATTGGTTTAATCCTATAGCATAGGTAAATCGTTTTGAAGGAAGGGGTTGGGGCATAAAAAGGATTTCTAGTGTTAAAGCATAGGACTTTCGCACCTAAGTAGATTTTAATGTTATTAAGGTCTACTTTCCTCCATTCAGACGGGGAAACATGCTCCTAATTGCTGTGTGGTGTTTATAAGGGCCAGTTTCGAGCGCTTTAGCATAGGAAAAGAGCTCTTATAGTATTTTGATGTTCCTTAAGGACCCTTTTCTCTAGTTATAGCATAAGAAAATCGTCTTTAATGGCATTTGAATTCCGT
This sequence comes from Lepidurus couesii, assembly GCA_022832235.1. Classification (NCBI taxonomy): domain Eukaryota; kingdom Metazoa; phylum Arthropoda; class Branchiopoda; order Notostraca; family Triopsidae; genus Lepidurus; species Lepidurus couesii. The sequence goes on along the minus strand of JAGJRP010000848.1, from coordinate 18,156 downwards.
AAAGGATTATTTCTGCGAATCTTTTACGTGACACAATTACGTGATGCAATCGGTTACGGACAGGAATTTATCTTAGAAAGTTGTCAATAAAAATGCATGGGATATTTTATATTAATTTTGAATCATGGATTGAGTAATTATTTTGTACTATTTTGCAGTGGCCGCCGCACGATTGCAGCTTCTGTTGAGCTTTGCAGTGGGAGGATTATTGGGTGATGTGTTTCTGCACTTGCTGCCTGAAGCATGGCAGCGATTACGTTCAAGTAAGTAAAAATAATAATAAAATAAATGATCAGAAATGAATTGGAATTTATTTTTTGTCAAAAGTAGTACTAAATGCGTTAATTTGTTGTTGTTGACAGCCGGGCAGGATCAACATTCTGGTCATACGCAACTGGGTTTGCTGGTACTCGCCGGAATCTTTAGTTTCGCGATTCTCGAGAAAGTTATCGCGTACGGTGGCCGAGAAGAAGATAACGAAGACAACACGACCAGTTGTTGCAATGGATCTCTCAAGCACGTGAACAACAACTGCCCTTCTGATAGAAAATCTCCTGAGAAATCCCAGAAAAAAGTAATTTGGAACAGTCTTAAACTTGAAATTTTGTCTTGAATTTCGTTAAAAAATTTATCAAGTTTTTATAAAGTTTACGTCATTTTTATGAATTGCATTGCTGTTCGCTGCTTTCCACTTTATTTGTATGCGTTTTCCTGAATCTTTAGTTCATTTATTTTGTCATGTGATCGATTGTTTGTTTATTTGGATTTTTATTTGGTTTTAGATTCATGCGACGGGGTACTTGAATTTATTGGCGAATGGGATCGATAATTTTACGCACGGCTTAGCAGTCGCGGGCAGCTTCCTCGTCTCTTTGAGGATGGGAGTCTTGACTACGACAGCTATTTTAATTCACGAAGTTCCTCATGAAGTAGCGGATTTTGCGATTCTTATGCGATCCGGCTTTACGCGATGGGACGCCGCTAAAGCGCAACTGTGGACTGCCAGTGTTGGACTGAGTGGCGCTTTAACAGCCTTGAGCGTTCATTCAGTGTCTGATTGGGGTAAAACGCACTTCATTTTCTGACATTTCAAGCAGTATTTGGACAAACAACTGGACAAACCGCTTTTCGTGGTTTGTCCAGTTATGCAAAAGGATTTGCGAGGAGTTGAGGCGGGATAAGAATCATGTATTAAACGTTTTCTTTTCGTTTGTAGGGGAGTATACGTGGTGGATCTTGCCGTTTACGTCAGGTGGCTTTTTGCACATAGCGTTGGTGACGGTTTTGCCTGAATTGTTAGAAGAACAAAGACCTCGACCTCTGCTTAGTCAATTCTTGTGTATAATATTGGGGATTGGGGTCATGTACGCCGTTTCTTTGCTAGCCATTTAAGCGCTCGACTTACCAAGAACAGAAGTGCGATTTGTGGAACGTTATGCAACACATTAGGTTATCGAATATTGGAAGTAAAAAAACAAGAAGATTGTTACTTTTTCTTAAACGCTTACAGAATTATACCATTTATACCCTTCGTGGTCTTGGATTCTTTTATTTGGATACTATGAGAAAGATTTACAGGAAAAATCACTAAAGTTCAACTTCCAGACGTTCTAAAAATTGGCTGGAATTGGAACTCCGGATTCCTTGGCTAGGTAAATCATTTCCTCTGGAAAGACAAAAGTTTAACACATGGTAAGGGTACGGCTGAAGATTATATAACAAGAAGATTTATTTACCGCGGGTTAGTTTAGCTTTTTCAGCAGCTTTGGCAGCATCTCGCACGACTTTTTGCTTTTCTTCGATTTCTCTCAGTCGCGCTTCTTCTCTGGTGTGCACATTATAACGATGGGAGCCCCAGGCAAACCCCAGCAATAAGGCAGACCAACGCCCGAACTAAAGTAATTGATTTAACTTCAAATTAATCCATCTAAGACGCTTATATAGGAGTATTTTACCTTGATTAAAGGGGAAACAGAGACGGGAGAAGGAAGCGCTGCCATTTTTGCGATTCGAGGACTGAGATGCCAAATACCGTATAGCGAACTGTTTACTTGGAGACGTCCAGGTTCCGGGTGTGCGTGAAATGCGAAAGGCGAGACGACACATCGTAGAATGCAAGTACGAAATGAACTGCAGTTTGACTTTTGTGTGTTATTATTATAGACTTTTTTAATACTGACCACTAAGTAGAATAATGACGATTGTTTCCAAAATTTTTATGTTCTTGTAAAATGTATCCCTCCGAAATATCGCTCTAGTCCCTACTTTCAATATATGTTTGAAATTTTAAAAAGTGTGTAACTAAAATTATGCAAATGAGGCGTTTCGCTTTCCAGTGAATTCCTTATATGTGTATTTTTTGTAAACCAAATCGTTCCCCTTAAAATGTACTTTCCAGAATGTGTCCTTCTTGTTGTACGATTTGTAATTTGTGAAATAAAAGTGAAAATTTGGGAAATTTTTTCGAATCCTTCCAAAATAACCTTCTTGACTTTAGGAAGTCTTTTTTGACTCCATATAACCTTCAATCACCATCAAATGACCTACAAGGTCCGCACCACGTTTGCCTGACTCCACATAACCTTCAATGACCTCCAAATAACCTCCAAATGACCTTCAAACGACCTTCAATGGCCTCTGCACGTCTTGCCTGACTCTAGGTAACCTTCAGTGACCTTCAAATGACCTCCAAACGACCTTCAATGTCCTTAGCACGTTTGCCTGACTCCAGATACCCTTCAATGACCTCCAAATGACCTCTAAATGACCTTCAATGTCCTCAGCACGTTTGCCTGACTCCAGATAACCTTCAAATGACCTCCAAACGACCTCCAAACGACCTTCAATGTCCTCTGCACGTCTTGCCTGACTTAGATACCTTCAATGGCCTCCAAATGACCTCCAAACGACCTTCAATGACCTCCAAATGACCTCCAAATGACCTCCAAACGACCTCCAAACGACCTTCAATGGCCTCAGCACGTTTGCCTGACTCTAGATAACCTTCAGTGACCTCCAAATGACCTCCAAACGACCTCCAAACGACCTTCAATGTCCTCTGCACGTCTTGCCTGACTTAGATACCTTCAATGACCTCCAAATGACCTCCAAACGACCTCCAAACGACCTTCAATGGTCTCAGCACGTTTGCCCGACTCTAGATACCTTCAATGACCTCCAAATAACCTCCAAATGACCTCCAAACGACCTTCAATGTCCTCTGCACGTCTTGCCTGACTCTAGGTACCTTCAATGACCTCCAAATGACCTCCAAACGACCTTCAATGGGCTCAGCACGTTTGCCTGACTCTAGATAACCTTCAATGACCTCCAAATAACCTCCAAATGACCTCCAAATGACCTCCAAACGACCTTCAATGGCCTCGCAGCACGTTTGCCTGACTCCAGATAACCTTTAATGACCTCCAAATAACCTTCTATGACATTTCGAATGAAGATTCTCAACTTAGGTGTCAGTATAAAGTTGAGGGTTGTTTCTAAAACGTTTTTTGTAGGTCTTACGCAAATCAAATCAGGCTTCAAATTAATATATGTCATTGACATTGATTATTTAATGAATTTTTCAAATGTATTTAAACAGGTTGTACAATGATTTCCCTTTATAAACAAAATTGGCAACATTTATTTCTAAGGCTCACTTAAATCAACTTTAAGTAATAATTCATTTGAGGTGTGAAACGCCTATGAATTCACATTTTAGTCGCGCTTCGCATTTCGCCAACTTATCCACACCCTTCGATTCCCTTCACTATGGAATCCCCTGCTTTGCGGTTCGAAGTTCCTCATAAAACTATACAGCGTACGCCCTCACTGCCATAATTCGTATTTTAGCGTTACCTTTCTGTGGTGTCTCGAAGGTGTTTTGGACGACTTTTCAGTTCATTATGGCATCTAATAAGGTAAATAAAAATAACGTGAAGTTAAGATATAATAAAAATAACTCTAATATGCTTACAGTCGAAAAAGACGGGAAAAGACGCTGGAGTTGATGAAAGAATGGCCAGAAATGGTGTGGGCGACCGCTCCTGTCTCAAAGTTTTCATCCAGCGAGATTATAGCGAAGGAACTTCTGTCCGATTCCAGTGCAAATACCCCGCCGAGCTGGAAGGGAAGGTGAACTTATTCTTTCTTTAGTTTAGATTGATTTTATGTGAGTTTATCTATCCTGTTCTTTAGTTAGAAAAGGACAAATTCGAGTACACTGTCAACACGTTAAACGAAATTTACCAAGAAGCTGAATCCTTGAGTTGCAGCACGTATTGCGAAGGCTGCTGTGCTTGTCTAACTGGTTACCTGCTTTACTGCTGTACAGACACTCACTACGAAAAAGTAAGGTAGAGTTAAATCCAGAAATCATTTCTTTTATTTTTATTTATTCAGTGTTTGAAAAAAGCTGCCAAATTCATTATTGAACAGAACGAACGAGTCTGGGTGCCCCGGGGCTTGTTGCTAATAGATCCCGTTGAAAGAGGCCTGCGAGTCGTATCCTTTTAAAAAAGAATTGACATTTCCATTAATTAGCCAAAATAATTCATTTTAAGAACAAGTATTTTCCTTAATAAGAAATTTAGATCGAGATTTGCATCATCACGGAAATGCCTACGTCGCGATCGTGATCCTCCCTGGATACCCAAGAGGAGTTCTTTTTCTAATAACCCTTCCATTTTTGGGTAAAACACTTTTCCAACTAACTTATATTCTCCTACCGAGACATGTATGATATCCAATCAATCAGTTCAATGTTGAGCATTATTGATTTTAAATGACCGTTTGACAAATTGTAAAGAATCAGTAGCTCCAAAGCGCAAATTCGATGTGGGAACAACAGTATGTACATTCTTGATTCTGTATGTAACGTAATCTTATTTCGTTGCCTTGTACAGTTATTGAATATATAAGATGCAATTGTAGTTATACTTTTTCCGTTTCATTCCTTGAATTTTTCCAAAGCGCTATTTTCTAATAATTTCAAAATTATTGCCGAATGGCACTTTTCGATCAAAAGTTTCCTTGCTTTTAAATCTAAAGATTTTAGATCACACTTTTAGAATTATATACATACAGAGTATAGAAAACGACTACTTCAGGACATGAGGCGAAAAAAGAACGAATTAGGAACGAAAAAGAACGAATCATAAACAGATTTAACCCCCAAATTACGGGAATTAACAACACAAGGAACTCCAATGAAGAAACGTTTTCAATTATTAGCTCTATTTTTTAAAGATTTAAAAATATATTCGAAAACAAGTAAAATCTATAGCTACACAACCTCGCGCAAGTTATATACAAGTTACATTGGCCTGTTTGAATCAGTTTGAATCTGCCCTCTTTTTACCTCCATTTTCCTCCATTTGAATGCTGATGTTACGTTTTCGAGTTTCAGCGATTGAAAATAAATACCAAAAAGAAAAAACTATACTCACCGCAAACGTCCAGCGTGGGGGAAAAATAGCCAAACTCTTTCTCAAAAGTAAATAACACAGCAGGCCTTACAAAATAATCCCCCCAAATTTCTAACTAAAACCTAATGCGTTGGCATCGCTTTGAGTACCAACTTGCGGGAAGGCACGGAAAGCGAAAGCACACTGGACTTTACACACATGATCCTGCAAAATCTTCTCGGGCGAAAACGCCTGGGCGAGTTGGAAACAGTTGGAAATCTTGAGCGACTGGCAAATGGGCCCCTCTTTGGTGCACGTGCACATGACACAGGGCGAAATGAGCTCGGCTTTCCCAATATCGATATGGGTGTTGCCCACCGTGCAGGAAATGCGCTCTTTCCACAGCTCCAAGTCCATGGCAGGTAGCGCTGAGCAGGGCACTCTCGGATTCCTGAAAGAAAATAACGGCACATTCCCATTTAAGCCAAGATTCGTAAAGGAGGCCAAATAAACTTACAAAAACGGTTCGGGTTGATCGAAAGCCGAGCGCTGGAGGGTAAGCATATCATCGCTGTTGTCACACAAGACTTTGGCCACGGTAGCCTTCCGGATTTCGCTCAACTGCTGCTCCGTGAAGCGGATCAAAGGATCGCCGTTTTCGTACCAGAAGCGGTCGCATTTCCGCAACTGCCTAAACTGCATCGCGATAATGCAGGCGAAGGTGGGTCCCACCAAGCCGCCATGCAAGGAAGTTTCGGATAAACCGCCAGGGAAGAGGTCAATATCGTCCACGCTCTCATAAGTAGTCCTCAAACGCGCAATGACGTCAGGACGCATTTCGCGGGACAAATCATCCCACGAATGGGCTCGCTTCAAGTTACACAACGCTCTGTACTCGTTGTAAGGCGGGATTCCGTGATCACGAGCTGCAAAGAAAAGGAAACAAAATCCCCGTTCGACTACTTTTGCTGCTGCTACTTCAGACCTGGAAAGTTACCTCGTTGGATGTTTAAAGAGGCTAAATCCATGCCGGAGAAGGGTCTTTGCTTGTCTTCGAAGAGATGGTTGGTCACTTCATGGGTAATAAACTGATCCAGAGTTTCCATCGACGTGCCCAGCAGCCCTCGTAGGATTTCATCGATCATGCCCGGTTCGTACAGCATATCCGGGTTCATGAACACGTCCCTCAGTTGGACGCCCAAGCCGCGGTCTTCGTAATTCCGTCCCATGCGTTTCAGGTTGCTTTTCAGCAAACTATGGCCGAATCGGAAAGCGGCCGCTCCAAACTCGTTGAAAACGGTAGGATTGCAAGTGGGGTCGTAGCCGTTGTAGTAACCCTCCGTTTGGACCTTCAAGTCGTACAAAGTAATGGCATTCCAGCCCAAAACGCGTGGCAAGAACTCGTTGTAAGTCATGTGCTGGAACGCTGCCCCCATAATCCGACGTCCGTGTTGGTACAACGTCTCATCGGACCATTGGGGATTAATAACCGCTAACTGGTCCACAATCCTGTTGTGTTCTCGCATGAAAACGGTATGGAATGCCGCCAAACCAGCTTGCTCCGACGCTCTGGTGTCACCTAATCAACCCAAACCCCGACCATTAGCTCCTACTACTTTAAAATGAGTTATTTATTAAGACGGTATGACGGTATGTTAAAGATTCGTCCAGAAATTCACCGTACCTCCTTGGAAGCAAACGCCTGAGGGTGATTTACATTCTTTATGCTCCGAAGTTTGGGGTAGTAAATCTTTGCCGCGGATTGGATGACGCGTAGCGTTGAGTTTCCCGCCCAGGAACGCCCTCAAGGTTCTGCCTTCGCAAACATCCGATCCGTAGGTGTGTGAACCGTCCAAGAAGGCAGTGACTTGGTTGAGCTGCTCTCGGTAGCCCAAGGTGAGCTGTCCAGGCAAAGAGCGGGTAAACGCAATACATTTGGGTTTGCCCGTCTCGCGGTCGATTTGCGGGTACCACGGATCATTGGGGGGAACTGCAATAGGCGCGCATTCGGGGTGCACCGTTCTAGGAGCGTCACAAGCTCCGCAAGCTAAGATGGAACCGCCAAAGCCTCGATTGACAGGCGTGAAGGTTAGATCGTGGTCCAACATCTGCCCAAACTGCATGAGCACCAAAGAATAACGCACATGGGGGGCGCTGATGTCACTATGGATGCTGGAAGAGACTAAACGGGCTGTAGGTAAGGGTCTGCCTGATTTGGCCGTCTGACGCATGACCATCAATCCTATTTGAAAGAATCGAAGCTCTGAGAACACCTACTTCCAAGGCAGACATGGACTATCTTCACCCTTAAAATCCAATGTGCCCTTTTTTAAGACTAAAATATTCAAGGAAAGATATTTACCATCTTCATAGCGAGGAGGTAAGAGTCGCACAAAAGCCCTGAAAGATTTTCCCAGCTCCGGTTGTTGAAGATTATTACACCAGCCGGTCATGGTCCTGAAAAAGGCAGTATGATCGCAGGGCAAAGTTTGTTCATCGCACTGGAAAATCTTGGGAATGTCCACTACTTCGCTGACGTCGATATTGGGCAAAACATTCACGATATCTTGCAAGCTATGCGGCTGTCTTCCTCCACTTTCACTGTCCTTTTGTCTACAAAATTAAAATGTCAAAAAAAATATGAATAAACGTAAGGTAACAGAAAAGTAATGTCCATGAAAGCTAAGCTTCTTACCCGCCCAAAAAGGAGTTGACGAATCGTTTGGATGCAAACTGAAGAACGCGCGAAATATTCGCAATCAGAGTTGCTTGACGTTTAGGTCGGCTGAAGCTAAAGGAAGTCCCTACAGGTGATTTGGGATCGGCGAAACGTCCTGCAATCGAAACAAAGCTAATTTGCCAAAACGTTCGACAAACAAAAAAGAAAAACGTAAGGGAAACCCCCCGAAAAACTACGAAGATGAAAACACCAAAAGCCACACCCCCAGTTCGTGTCTCTTCGTCCTGTAAAAGAATTGTCGTGGTAGTGAACCAGGGGAAAGACACTTAGCTGCAAAACAAGACCAGAACCGTTATTTGAAAGTGACAGTACCATTAAGGGCTACCGATCAATCACTTTTAGTTAAGCGCCACTACTAAAAAAAATACGCGCTGTTTTGCATAGATTCTAATCGCGTATTAAAAATACTATTCGTCATGTACCTTCTAGGATATAAGCAGTCTCTTGCGAATAAACCAAAGACAACGCCGCGTTAACTTTTCATTGTTGATGACGTCAAAATGCACCCATACACTTCGAACCTTTTACTATCTCATCAACAATGAAAAGTGGGGAAAGTTACCGCTATTTAAAACGCGCTTTTTCGGTTGTTTCATGATACCCTCACTTTCAAGAAATCCCACCGCATCCGTAAAAAGAAAGCAATTATGGAGTCGGAAAAGAAGGTCTCTGTGTGTGTGTGTGTGTAAAAGCTTACGTTGCGACACCAAGTCGACTTCAAAGTCATGGAGTAAGTCAGCGGCTTCGTGGCCTCGCACAAACGAGTCTTCCAGCCAATCCTGGCCTAAGCGCGAAGCTGGGAGCGTGGCTTGGTCGTTTACGTCATCGTATGCTACTTCGTCGTCATCGGGTCCCAAGAGCTGCTCTATTTCCGTCTCCAGGTCGGAGGCCGTAGCTTGCGGCGGGAGGACGGGGTAAGGGGAGGGTTGGCGCTTAACTTTCTGGGGTGCGTCGCGAGTGACGTCGGCGTCGCTCGCCTGACCCGGGAAGAGTAAAGGACGCAGGAAAGGCAGCCAGTGCGGGTGGGCCGCCATTAAGGACAGCAAAGGGGAGGAGCGAGAGGTGGAGCGAACCAGAGGCGGTAAAATAGGAACCTCGTTCTCTGGGCGTGTCAAAGGTCAGTCAATTACAGTTTTTTTCGTTTTTTTCAGGTCAAGAACCCAAAAAGTTTTGAGAAAGCTGGGCACAAAGTGAGACTATTTTGTTTTATTTTTAATGTACCTTCCGTGAATAAATCCTCTTCTTGCATGAGCACAGCCGCCGCTTCTCTCCGTGCGCGCGTGATGGAATCTTCGAGTAGATGAGGAGGAATCACGAAATTGGGCGACGCCGTTTTCCACGGTTTGAGATTCAAGCGTCCTAGAACTTCATCGCTGCATGAAACTTCCGCGTTCCTGTCAAGAAGAAAACCAACTTTCCCTTAAATTCCCGCTTGATGAACCGATAGAACACACCACCGCGTCAAAGTCGTGAGAGGAATCTTCGTGCGACGAATAAGCGAAAGGGGAACATATCAAACTTACAAGAACGGATCGGTTTTGAGAAACACTTTCGGTTGGAGGAAACCCATGCCATCGCTGTTGTCACACACTAATCTGGCTAGCGTCACTTTCCTCAAATTGTGGAGTTGTTCTACAAACGTGGGCAGCTTTTGAGTGACTTTTCGTCCAGGTAAACTTGGTCATGCTTACCTTTAGTAAAGGAGGAAGGGGGCAATTCGTTTTCAAACCAATAACGATCTCCTCGTCGCAAGTAATGGAATTGGCGGGCCAACAGGCAACCCAAGGTGGGTCCGACGACTGCGCCATCCACCGGCTTTTCCGCCAAACCGCCAGTGAACAAGTCAATGTCGTCTACGGTCCTACGAATGTAAATTAAAAATGGTAAACTTGGTCATTAGTGAACTCTTAATTAAGTTCAGGCCGTGTTTCAAATAGGAAATACTTGGGAAATCATACCGATAAACGCCCTGCAGGGTGGCAATAGTGGGCGTGGTCATGACGTCAGACAGCCCTGCAAAGGCAGTCACTTTCGGTAAGCCACAGAAAGTTCGCCATTGGCTATAACCAGGCACTCCATGATCTCTTCCGTGTTGGATGACATGCGCTGCCATATCAAAGACTCCTACCAGAAGAAAAACCCAAGATGTAATTTTTTAAAATGGGAAATAATAATAATAAAAAAAATCTTTACCTTTAACAGACGGACTTCCATCAATCAAGTTGTTCATAAAAGGATCCTCTTGCTGGGCTTGCGTGCGCAAAAGTCCGTCCAGGATTTGATCGAAAGCGCCTGGCGTGTAAAGCGCGAATGGCGCGTAAAAGGACGACTTGGGCACGTTTTTGGTGCCGGACGCCAATTGCGCCGGCATGAGTGACGTCACGAAGCGTAACGCAGCCGCAGCCACGCTATTGGCTACTCCCGAATTGATGTTGATATCGTAGCCTGTGAAGTAGCCCGAAGCCTCTGGTTCCAACCCATACTTATCCACCAGTTCCTTAACAAAACAGGAGAAATTTACGAATGAATTCAAAACTTCCCATGCTAATTAAGAATGAAGACGAATTCGCAATATAAGAAACAGAATCAAAGGTAAGAATTCCCCCCCAAAAAAACAAATCAGAAATGAATTCAGAAACAAAGAACATTTCTTATGAATGAATTCGTGAATTTACCTTGCCCAGGATGACAGGCAAGAATTCGTTGTACGTAACGTGCTGGATTTCCGCGGCGAGGATGCGTCTCGCTTCCTGGAAGAGCATCTCGTCCGCCCAATGGAGGTTCAAAGCCGCCAATTCCGTAGCCAAACGATTATGTTCGCGGACGAGCAGCAAATGCAAGGACGTCAGCTCCACGTGCTCGTTGATCCGTACATCGCCGCCATGGAAACACGCCAAGGACGGTACCCTGCCACTGCCCACGTTGCAATCCACCGTCAGGTTGCTCGGCGGCAATAATCCCTTGCGGCTATTGTTGGGGCCCGACTGGGTTTTCAACAATCCGCCGCGGAAGAGTCGCAAGTCGTCCGCCTCTTCCGAGGACGAGCCGTAGACCGCGGAAGCGTCTAAGAATGCCGTCACTTGGTTGATTTGCTCGCGTGGACCCAAAGTGCACCCCACTCGCGGGGCGGTGCCCGATCTCACGTACTCTTGGCAGAAATTAGGTTCGGGCAAGGCCGCGTTCGTGCCGTTATTGACTATGGGGAAACACTCGGGATGAGTTTCGCCCGGGGAGAGGTTGCAACAGCGCAAACGCTGGCCTTGGTAACCCGCCATTTGCGGGGTATGCGACACATCGTGCCAGACGTACTCGCCCCACAGCGCGGTCATGGCGGTCAAGTGCGCATGCGTCTTGTTGGCGGCGGTGGCGCTCACGTCCGTGTGGACGCGGGACGAAACCAAGCGCGGAATGGGTAAGGCAGAAGCTCCGCCTCGGGGGATGCTAATCCCGTCAGCGTAGTTGGGTGGCAAGAAGCGCAAATAGCGCGTATTGGCATTGCCCCAACGCGGGTTTTGGACATTGTTGCAGTAGCCGTTGTAGGCCCGGTATTTCCGCGGTTGGCAAGGGAAATCCACTTCGAGCGGACACTGAGTGGCCAAGACGGTCCCGCGGATATCTGACGTGGGTAGACCGTACGTCACTTGAGACGCACTCAGGTGGTGCCTAACGAAAACAGGAAAATCAACACTCGCCTTATTTCCTACACGAGATCAACAATGAAAAGGAACAAGAAAAGCAGGAGCCTGACACTTTCATTCATTCTGGCGTTAACAATGAATTGGTTCTTGTCAAACACAAAAAATACTCTCACTGCCATAATGAAAATGAATTGCGATTTCGATTTTGCGACTCCATTTCGATTCGCAGTTCCGAACAACGGAAAGAAAATACGTTTTACTCTCCAACAATGAAGTTTACCCTACCGACAAGGACCAGAATGTTTTCCAGTGCAAGGACGGAAAGGGCGTGGTGTTTCATTGCAATAATGAAACTATTGTCAACTTTCGTCTTTCTAGACTTCGTGCATCTTTCTAGACTTTCTAGAATTCGTGCATCTTCCTCTCACCAGTCAAGTTTGAAAAGTTCAACCTTGAAAAGCCCAAACTCCGTGTAACGACAATAACGAGAACCTGTCAGAAACATGACTAGCTGATAAACATTCCAACAAAAGAAAATGGTCGAAAGACTGAGGACACTTTATAAAAATAAACCCCAAAAATGGTCCACTTACCCCAGTCCAATAATTTTCGTGGCTTCTTCGGCAATGAGAGCAATCCGCGAGATGTTTTTAGCTACCACTTTGGTTTTATGGGAAGCAGCCATAAACCAAGCCGAGGATCCCGGCTCAAGTCGGGCGCGACCTACATAGTACAACAAACATTCCAGTTTTTTTCTTTTTGGTACCGCCTTCCCCCGAAAAGAAACTTGCGTAATGAGAAAGTTTTTCCCAGGCTTACCGTTGGCGGCCAAGGCTGGCTCGATGGTATCAAACCGCTGCTGGATGGTGGCGGCGGCTTTGGCCACCGTCTGGGCCACCTCTTTAGGCGGCAAGGGTGGCATATTCACCTCCAAGTGGTTCGTAATCGGTGAAATATTCTTGGCCGGACGCAAATGCTGCGTCTGATGTCCCGTGGCCGCTACATCGCGCTTGTTCCGTGGGTTCGTCAATACCAACGCGGGCAATACCACCGGGTCCACTAGGTAAGGCGCGGGAAGGCCAGCAGCTTCGTAGTCGCTCGCTCCAAAGGTTAAATCCAAGGTGAGGCACATTGCACACGTGAGGATCAACCATCCTCTACGGGCCATCTTCATTCGAATGCTACTTTGAAGGGAAAACAAAGGTAAGTTGTTTTGTCTTTCCTTTTTTTTGTCTTTTTTTTTGGGTGGGCGGGGAGAAGAAGAGGATTTCTTCCTCAAACAGGTAACAAAAAAAAGCAAACGAATCTTTCCAGACAGTTTGGTTCCAATTCGGCAGGGAGAAAGGAGTCGGTTGGGTTTTAAGGGATGCTTTTGGGTTGGGTTTGGAGTCGGTGGTGGGCACGTGTATGTGGTAACAGAGCAGAGAAAGTGGGGCAAGGGGAAAGTGCATTGTTGGGCGAGGGAACGTCCCTACTGAATCCCGGAAGTGTCGATGACCGACCTGCACATTTTAAACCCATACCAAACCGAGCTCTACCTGTCTTTAACAGCACTTTTTTTTATATCTGACTCGCAATTTAGTCTAGCTCTACCCATAAGCTTAGCTCAAACCAAAAGGGTGTTAGAACTTGATATTCTAATTTAAGAAATACTTCTTTCCCAAAATTAAGTTTAAAGAAACGACATTTAAGACATGAAATAGATGTCTCATGTTCAGATGTCGGGTGATAAACAGATGCTAATCATTTCGGTATGTGAACACCGAATGCTTAAACTTGTTATCCAATGCCTGGGACTTGCTGACCTACACCACAATTGGGGATTCTGGCAGGGTTTCACCCAATTAGAACGGCCTAATTTCACAGGGTTTCTAATTTAACGCGCTAGAATTCAGACGAGCTTTTCTAACTTGCCAACGGAAGTTTTAGACCGATGCATTCCGCTAAAACCCAACTTGGCCAAAGTTGCAATTGAAATCAATATTGAAATGCAATTTAAGCGGCAATCCCAAACCCAAGTTTCCTAACTAAAATGTGAAATCCTTAAATCCAATACGAAAACTACTAAAAATAGTTTACTACTACTTTAGTACTAAAGTACTAAAGCCAATTTACCTATTGGATTTAGGGATTTCAAATTACTAAACACTTACACTTCAAGGAAGATCATGGAGCCCCGTGCAAATAAAAAAAACTTGAGCAAATGAAAATTCCAAAGAAATGAATCATTCCAATTACACAAGCGAAAGTCAACTAATTCCCAAAAAGGACAAACGGAAGCAAGTATATGACCAAAAATACCTGTAGAGTGAGGCGTCCATTAGCACATTGTGATCCCACGCAAGTCCGGTTTTAACAAGCAATTCCAAAAAACACCGTCCCTAGAAAATGTTCCCGAAAACACAACTCTCTCAAAACTAAAACTAAACGTTGTGCGCGGTGCTGCGTCCGCTGCTCTTCTGCTACGCTTCTTGGCGGTGCTCGCCACTGACATCCAGAAGAATACGGAAACCCAGCGAGGCAAGTTGCCGGCAGAAGCGCAATCCACACACTCGCCTGGGGCGCAAGAGAAAGGTGTGTATGCAATAAGGAGCCAAGGTGCCTAACAATGGTTTATCCAAGTAAGAGAGACAGAGAGAGAGAGGTTCAGAATCTTTTAAAGAGAGAGTAGGAAAAACGAGATTGCCATATCGTGATGTCTTCCGTCATTCCACAGCATTGTTGTTGTATTCTTACTCTTTAAATTAAAAAAGAAAAAAAGAGAAAATTTCCCCCCGGTAAATCAACTACGAAGCCACAAATTCCATATTCGCAACACCTAGAAAGGGAAACAGAACACAAGAATTAGCTAACAGCAATTAGGTAGCAGCAACGTGCCAAAAAGGTGAGAAACACATGGCAGATCAAACATCCCACTAGCCCTAAAGGAGAAAACCGATCCACGAAAAGAAAAAAAGAAGAAAAAATGAAAAAAGAGGAAGAGTAGCTAGCGGAAAGTGGCTCAGTGTGTCACAGAGAAATCCGGGACGACGTTAGCTCCTTGCATCTTTCGCCTATTATCGTTTCTATATACTTTCAGCAGCGTGTTGCAAAGAAGTTATGAAGAGAAAAGAAAAAAAAAATTTAGAGAATAGGTTTCTAACACGCGCGTAAAAGGAGGAGGGAAACGAAGATGCGCTCGCCAAGGACGACCACTTCCTTTTTCCCAACAGAGCACCATCCCTCGGAAACAGCCTTGGAATGTTCTTTGCTATCCATGGGAAGTTGCTTTTTTTAAAAAAAGGAAAAGGAGCATCTTCACGCCCAAAGCTAAGAACGACCCGTGGAAATGCAGTAAAAAAACGAACAAACCAGACAGGTTTTTTCAAGGTAAGCCACCAAGATGGCAAACTAAAAAGCTTAGAGATTTCAAGAGTTAGTTTTTGGTACCAGGCAACTTTTCCGACGTTTGGCTTCAAGACGGAGAAGGGCGCAAAGTGGACAGGAGCTCGCCGCTGGCTTCGAGTTCCTTGAGAATGTCCAATCCGCCCACCAGCTCTCCGTTGACATACACTTGGGGGTACGTCGGCCAATTGGAGTAGGTTTTAAGGCCTTGACGCACGTCGTCGTCCGTCAGGATGTCAAACGTCGAGTACGGAACTCTGTTTCAAGGTTCAAAATCGTGAGTTTCGAGGCCTTCTTCTATTTTTTAAAATATTTTTTTTCTTTACCCGGTTTTGTTGAGCATGGCAACGAGGGTCTTGGAAAAGCCGCAGCGAGGAGCAGACGGGTCTCCTTTCATGAAAACCATCACAGGTGCTCGCCTAATGAGCTTGGACAGGCGCGAGTCCAAAGATTCCGCCGTTTGGGAAGATTCGGAAGCTGCGACAGCTTCTCTGAGCAAAGGAGCCAGTTCCCCGGCCGCGTCGAGCTCTTTGAGGATATCCAAACCGCCCACCAACTCTCCTTTGGCGTAGAGCTGAATAGAAATTAGAAAACAATAGGCCAAATTGACACACGACGAGGGTTTTGTTTGAGGTAATAATACCTTACCTGTGGGTAAGTAGGCCAGTTGGAGTAGGTTTTGAGGCCTTGGCGCACCGCTTCGTCCTTCAGGATATCAAACGTTTGGAAAGGAACTTGATGATGGTTCAACAACGCCACAGTTTGTCGACTGAAACCTGTTGAGATAAAAACCAAGAAAAATGGACTCGGAACAGTCAATCATGCATATAGAGAGCATTGAGGGTTTTTGGGGTCAGTCTTCCTTACCGCACACCGGGGCATCGGCAGTGCCTTTCATGAAGAGCATGACTGGAGCTTGGTTGATGAGGGATTTCAGCCGCGAATTGAGATCCACGGAGGCGCTATTGGGAGCAAGACCGGTCGGCGCAATGACAGGAGGCTTGGTGGTGGCTAGATTGCGAGCTTTGGTGGCCTCCAATTTAACCATGCGTGTTAACTGGGCTGCATTGGCCCCATCCAAGCGATCTATGAGTTGCCCTTCACGCAGGAAAACGAAAGTGGGGACTGCGACGACTTGACACTTGAGCGAGACTTCGGGCACGTTTTCGGCCGCAACCCGTCCGAACCTGACATCCTAGTGCAAGTGTTTTTTATCATTATTTTTACTCTCTAAAGGGAATTCGTTTATAAAGAAATAAAATTACTTTAAGCTCAGGATCAGAGGCCAACAGCTGGAAAACTTTCGTCATGGCCCCGCATTCTTCGGACCAGTCTGCCCAGAAATACACAACAACTAAACCATGCTCTTTCCTGCGTGTTTAGTACTGATTAACCGTCTAAGCCTATTGTATTCTATTCTATTCATTGTAGAAGTAAAGGTAGGATAGCTGTACCTTAATTTTTCAAATTCTTCTGTTGATTTTATGTCGGAAACACTCATTTTGAACGGTTACGCCGTGTTCTCCACCGAAACAAACTTTAACTATCGAATCGAAGTATGTTTACAATTACATCAAACATCAATTATTGAAATCGGCCTCACTTTAATATCGATACTGAAATATCCCGCCAAAATTGAAAATATCCTAACAAAAGCCAACAAAATTCGAAGAGGTATTTAGTATTCTACAAACGTTTAGTACAAAAAATTTTTACTAGCAAAAAGAAAAAAGGAATTGCATTAGAACCTCGACAAACCAACCACACTCCGAATCCTCATACCGAATAAAAATAACTTCAAATACCATAACTTTACAATAATTTAGCAAAAACGCCTATTAACAAATCCTTCACATCCACTCCCAAAGTCATCGTGCATACATACATATATAATAAGAAAGCTCACTTCAAATTAACTTCAGTTATGAACAGTATTTCCACTTCCTTGTTTTTATCTTCGGCGATTGGTTGGAAAGAACGTTTCTCCCGTATTTCATTTTGTTTCCGGAAGTTGGTTGGTTCTCAACTGAATTAGCTCTTGTGAGTTGGCCATTATTACGAGGCTCCGTGAGGACAAACGTGTTGCCTTAAACGAACCCAAAACAATTAAACAAAGCAGGCTTAAACCTTGTCACCGACAGGAAAACACTACAAAAGGCGTCGTCCTGTTAAAATTATTAAAGGGGTGGGGCTTTTCAGGGAGATTTGCCAACTGCATATCTTTGCTCGAATTTTTAACGCTTTCTCTTCTTGATCTTGAAAGAATAGTGTGTGCTCAACGTTCAAGGAGAGACAGAGGGAGAAGGAGAGTAAAACGCAAAACGAAGCAAGGAAAATTAATTTACGACACACAAAAACGAGTGTGAGTGATACTCTTTGGAAGAGAAAATCAGTGAAAAGGGCTAAATTTTGGCGTTTACGGGAATTTTTTTTTAAGCATTGGGGGTGAGAGCCGCACTAGAGGCTTTGCAATCGATTTGGCTACGCGAGACGTCGGTATAAGTGAGAGGCCACTCTTCCGTCATCTTTAGCCACGCCTCTTGGTTGGGAATGGCCAACAGGGACCACACGTGGCTCACCGCAACGGACGGACGGTACCTAAAATTCAATCAGCAGACACATACAGATCTGACCCCCTTTCAAAGGCACAATCAAATTCATCGTACAATCCTTTGCAAACAAATTCACGCTCAAACTTTTAAAACAATATACCCACCTCCAGACGCTCAAACTCTCCTAAAAGAATACGTTAAAAACACACTTTCCAAGCTTTGGTGTCTGAAACAGTATCGACAAAACCCTAATTACTGCCTTTCTAAGGGCAACAATTAGTAATTGCCGTTTAATAAGGCAAATTCTACAGAAGATGAGTAAAAAAGGCAGCTATTTTGATGAAAAACTAATAAGAATTGACCGTAGAAAAGTAAAACCACAAATATGAAGTAGCTAAATAAAAGACGGCGACTTGGAAAAGTGTGTGGTAACATGA
>JAGJRP010000847.1:0-27965 GCA_022832235.1 Lepidurus couesii | reverse complement strand
GGGGGGGGGGAGGATTTGTGTGGGATTTTGGCAACGAAATCTGGCATTGTCAGCATAGCGTGTTTGCATACAACACAGACCAAACAGACAAAGTTTCGCCTGGCTTTTTGGGTCAATATTATGGTATTATTATGTGATTAATAACTCTGCTTTATCCTCTCAAATTCTGTTCTTCCAGGATATAACCTTCCATGGGCGTATATGGAGATGAGGAGGAGCCTCTTACATATGAGCAAAGGAGCCAAAGCCTCTCCATCTCACTCTCTTTGGAATAGATAAGAAGGCTAGAGAAAAGGCTCTTAGACGTATGCAGCAGTCACCCTAATTCCCGATGCTTCTATTGTTACACAATTGGAATGAGCATCAGCAGTAATCCCAAAGTCTCATTGACACAAATACAAGGGCTGTACCCAATTGCGAGTCAAGTGGGCTTTCGAGATCTTGGGAGATGCGCGCGGCATTCCAAATGGAAGGATTTAAGATACTTAGCGCCCCTTCTGGTTAACCCGTAAGTGACAATCAACTTTTTTTGTAGGTGCTTTTCTTTTTCTTTTTATTCTCTGCCAACAAAATTTTGTTTTCTTTCATTCTTTAATCTGGCTTTGGCTCGTGTGTATTTCCCAAAGACTTAAGGCCTTTCAGGCGCTTTAGAGTAAAAGAAAAAAATGGTCTGTAATTTGCTTCATCAACCCGAATGGCTGACCATGT
The DNA here is from genome assembly GCA_022832235.1 of Lepidurus couesii. NCBI lineage: Eukaryota > Metazoa > Arthropoda > Branchiopoda > Notostraca > Triopsidae > Lepidurus > Lepidurus couesii. The sequence continues at coordinate 27,257 of JAGJRP010000847.1, read as the reverse complement.
GGTCGTTATAGGTCTAGGTCTTTTTATCTCTCATCCCTTTATAGTCTTTGTTAAGTCCCCTCGCAGATTTCCCTCTCCGCAGCCACATCAGCAGCACAAACACACGTTGAGGGGAAATTAGTGGTAACTGGCCAAGACATCAGGCGTTCGTTCTTCTTGGGGGCCCAGGAGCCGCCGAAGATATCCCTGTCGTTTCCTTTGACTCGGCTTCTTCTTCCCTTTGCTTTTTAACGACCTGACTGTCCTGGTCCCTTCCCCTTAACGAAACGATGGGTTGCGTAGAGCAATGGACGGCGACGAAAATGGCGGTGCCACGAAACGATGCAAGATCTCTAATTAGCGTGATCCAGTTGTGTGCCGAGCTTGATCTTTTACTTGGACGTTGTGCGTTGGACATATCATGTGGTATATACCACCCTCTTTTGGGGAACTTTACACGGGTCTTTTTGGTTCCTTAACTGTGGGTAGTTTATGAGGCCGCGGCAGCAGACGGAACGTCGGCTTTGGATGGGTGCTGGACAACTAAGGATCCGTGGACGGACGGACGAACGGAACAACAATGCTTATGATGCTCGGCTATTGCTTTGTGGGCTACAAAGAGTCATAGACAGAACGACAGCTCTTCGACAGCTAAAACGACCAAGACGAGGCAGCCGTGAAGAGAAGAGGAGAAAAGGGGTGGGGGAGGAGGAAGCTAGTGTTAGGACTAGAGGAGAGCGACCAGAGAAAAAGAGAGATGGTGGTCTTGGTTTAATGCCATGCAGGACGTGTAGCCATTAGTGACATCCGGGACGAGAGACGAGAGGGTGTTAGTTAGAGACGGACCCACACAGGAGCGCACTCCGCGAGTATAAGAGTAGTATCACAAGGGGGGGGGATCTGGCTGCTGGGCTTTGATTGTGTTTGGGGGATGGAAGGAGAAGAACTCTTCTTATGGCTCTCCCGGAATTGTTTTCCCTGGTTAATAGGAATTTGGCCGGGGAGTTTGCTGGAATCCCGGAATGTCCCTCACACAAATGAAGGTTAAGTTAACCTCAAGCAGTGCTTGGTATGTTCCTTTTGTCTCTTCACCGCCGCCCTCACCTTCTGGTTTGAAATGTCACAGGATGCCAAAGCACAGCTTCTTCCACTGTGTGTGTATGCGATTCAGATTTAGATTTGCCCCAAGTGGTTTCCCGGCACATACACACACTGTATGATCGACAAATGCTAGGAGCCCTCTAATACAAACAGATAAAAAGAAAATTGCTTAGAGATTTCCTTATCTGGAAATTCAATGGGAAGTTGTTGGCTGTAACCCCAGATGAAGCACTTAAAAAGGAAGAAAAAATAATAGATATTTTAGGAAGTGAGATTAGTGAGATGTGGAAACTGTTATGCTTTTTAAGGGCGACATGGGTGTCCGCAACAATATGGCGGTCTCAGGGTTTATATTCAAACTAATGACTTCTCCAGGGTATAGATCAATCTCCTTGACTGTGTTTGGAGAGCCTTGGTGGTTTAAAAAGCTTGCAAGACGTGTCCATATACACACTTTTGCCCCGCCCAGATTTGGTATGCATTGTATAAAGTCTTATCATTTTAAAACAAATTTATAATTTCTTAATAACCACGTCGTTTCCAATAGCTTCTTTGTACTTTTAATCATTTGGTAATTCATTTGGCAAGTTTCTATAATGAATTATTTTTCAATTACCGTTCGTATGTTTGTAGTTTTACATGTTTCATTCTGATTTCTAAATAAAGTAAATAAAAAAACGACACCGCAATTTTTTGGCAGTACATTATACGGTAGTGTGTACAAGCAAAAGTTTACATGGGGAAGATACTCGCCCAATCTGAGTGCAACTTCGCCAGATAGCGCGTAAAAAAACGCATTTCATTGTTGGCAACAATGAAACGGTAACGGGCTAAAGGGCGAAGTCGCACTCGCATTTGAGTTTACTTTTGCTTGTGTACTTTATTGTACTGTACCTTTCGTTTCATTCCAGACCCAATTTTTTATTGTAAATTAAAATTAATGGCAAAATTTATAATTATTTATATTTTTTTAAGTTCGAGTAATTAGGAATTCCATTGCTATTTTGTTTGTTTAAGGTTTAAAAAATGTTAAATTTTCGAAGGTGAAATAGTTATTGGCTTAGTGCGGCATAAAAACGTACAAATAAAAAAGAATAAAGTGGTTTAAAGTTTCCTTTTCTTTCTTGTCTTGGTTGTTGGTGTTTTAAGAGTATTGTTTCAATCTGACAATTTAACTAAAGGATGTTTTGATTCGCTCAAGAGGTACAAAAAACTCGTGTTTATGCTTGGCGTCTGGCTTAAATTTTGCATTCAAAAAGCGAGCGTATCAGTGGATTTTTTAAAAATATTATTTATTAGAACACCCGAGGAGATAAAACAGGGGCAGCAGTATTTTAATGACAAAGAAAAGAGCGTCGATCAAGTGGGGATCATTTGTTTCCATTCGTGGACTATTAACAGACTCTAAGGAAGAAACAGGATATGATCTGGAATTAAGTGAGACAAAAAAGAAGAAGAAGAGCGAGGAAAGCCTTGGCTGCTGCTGTTGTTGTATGTTTCGTGTACGGGGAAAACCGAGTCAGAGGGGAGAGCTGAGAGAAGCTTAATTTAAGTCAAGGGCCTCTTTCCTCTTCCTCGCTCTCTTGTTTGCCTTTCATGCATAAAAGGGTCGAGGAATCTGTGTCGTTTTCTTCCGTTCATTTGCGGGATGAATTTCCGAGACAAGAGAACTAAAACGAAGAAGCTGCGACAGCCGTTTGGTTGGAAAGCTTCATGCCAGACACTTTTGTTCATCTGTCCTACAGGATTAAAGGTCCCCTAGTCTTTTTTCCTCGCCGTTTGTACTCGTCCCCCAGAGGAGTGACAAAGATGGATTCCGGTTTACTTGCCTGCACCCTCGACTAGAACAATCGGAAGAGTTAGGCATATATATGTTAAGAAACCTGGCGTATATACTTGATTAGAGAAACTTCCGACTGTGCAGGACAATACACATTCTCTTTTGCCTTCTTTGAAAAAGTTTATTTTGAATTTTATTTTATTTCCGACATCTTGTTGTATTCTTTTGCTTGTGGCAAATAGTTTTTCAGTTCAAGTTATATATTAATTCAAGAAGAAATAACGCGTCAGGAGCTGGGGAGATTGTAAAAAAAAACAGGTGTGCTGGTTTCTATCTTCCAACTCGTTCTTTGGATTCCTGGGGAGTTTGCAATATTCTAAAAAGGAGTCCAATCTTACGATCTTTTATGGCTTTTTAATGTCCGCGCGTGAGTCAACAACATTTTGTGGCGTGTATGCAAGTATCAGCATTGCAAGGACGTCGCTATTACTATATGTATTCATTTCTACCAGGAAGGAATCGGATTTTTTTATGGATAAACCCTACCCTCGAAAAGCTTCAAGTCAAAAAATCGCCCAATTACACATTCATGAGATGGCCATCGAGGCGAACGAGAGAAGAGGTTACTATAGACAAACACGATTTGTCATCATTAGATCCGTCATGCGGACCAAATTTATTGCAAAACGGGTCTGGACGGGTCTCAACTTGTGCTGCTCTAACATCACATCAGTGTTACATACACACCACGACATTTGCAATCTTCGCGAAAACAGTCAATGTTGTTGCTCTTAATATGTCATTAGAAAGTCTCCCCATCACACTTGGCATAAGTCACGTCTTGTGTCAGTTGATATCAAAGCCGAGCTGAGTATACCGTGACGTCACGTGCGAACTACTCCATATGATAACAAGATGAACGTCTCGTTTCCACTCCTAATGTTTCTTACTGGTAGGATTAGAATTGATACTCTTGCTCGTTTGAGCAGCGTAATGGAGTCGAAATGGAACACAGCGTCAAATAGAACCCGAAACTCGTAAAGTTTTGTATTGCTAAGTGTTACATTTTGAGTTCCCATGCTATATTTGACTGGTAAAGTAAAGTACGTGACTAACTTCTCCAAATTTCAATATTGAACGTTTCTTCGTTAAATATAGGCTTTCGCCTATTGCTGTCAACTTTTCTTCAAAATAACGACTCTTACGCTGTAAAGTAAAATTTTCAGGGCAATTTTGGAAGTAATGGGTTATAAGGTTATAACGTATGGCCAGTGGACATGTTAACTGGGAAAGTCTTTGTATTGCGTTACATTTTCCGTTGAATATTTCTTGAATTGTTTCTGAATTTGTACGTTGACTGATAAATTGAGAGTATGGCTATTCTACTGTACGTTGATGTAAAACTGTTCGCGAATCCGGTAAAAGTACTATAGTTTTCATTAGGCTTATGTAATTACAGTAATTCTTAAGAAATTCGTCCTAAAAAACTGTCTATAAACATAGCTGTATATTTTAAATATAGTATTATGCACTTTTTGACGTAACCGTACGTACGAACGCATGGGATGAATGTCAAAGTGTAAGTGATTCACTTGGATAAGTTTTTACAATTCATGTAATTTTTGCAAATTTCAGTGTTGAATTTCTTCTAAATTGTGAATTTTATAGTGTAAAGGTCAATTAGGAAATAATTATATTTATTATATCAGTGGAACCCACTTAACAGCACCTCGGATAAGGGAAGAACCCTCTTAACAGCACGCTAGGCTAAAGTCCCGTTTCATTCCCATTTAACACAATGGAAACTGAACTCGTATTACGGCAGCTCGGTTAATGGCACAACTCTGTGCCATTAATGTACATATTTTGTATTTTTGGAAATATAAATATGTTGCTTTGATTACTAATTGATTACGCAGTTCTCGCAGAAATCATGTATACATCCTATTAGATCCTTCGAAACTCGTTCAACTCATTGAAACCTTAGTCTTTACGTGACACACACGAAAGTTTGTTTGCACACACGAAAGTATTGGCATTAAAGTAAGTATAAAATTTTATGCAAGTTCGTTACAAATTCGTATTTTAGAACGGGACTTTCTAGAACTACAGATTTTACCTTACAGTTAAATAGCTGGTAACTCCTAACGGTTGAAAGAAATGTCAAGGGTTAGAAGTATCCGAAAAGTTCTAAAGCATTATGCAACTAAAGTCTAAGAAATTATGTATAGCGTCGGGGGAGACAATAAAGTGAGCGAATCTTATCCCGTCATTGGAAGTAAGACAGAATAGCCTTGTTCTGTGTTGTGTAGCAGCTGCAACTGCGGGGTGAAGAGCGTCGTAGCGCTGAAGTATGTGATTGTCGACAACACACCTTCATTTGCAAACAAACCTGTACAAGTAGTCGTGTATGTTTGTGTCGTGTCGTTTCAAAACGCTCCCTACGCCCCACTCGGACAAATGTAGGCACACACACACAACAAAGAAAAAAAAGGCGAACTCTCCACAAACCCATCAGCTAGGCTTGAAACAAACACTTGAAACTGCTTGTCATATTCCCCCGTCATTTCATTGTTAAGGTTTCAGTTTTTGTACAGCACCAGGCTATAATCTGGTTTTTAGTGCTGCCCTCTGAGAATTCTTTCGCAATAAACTCGAAAATGAACATTTTTTCTGAAGGGACGATGATATTTCATCACAGGTTTTTATGACACCGAGTCATTGAAAGGCGATGCCTCGTAAAATAGAACCAAGAGTGAAGAGGATGAAAAAGATTAATAGTTAAAGGCTCCAGCGATGTACCCTACCCATTATTGACCATAAATCAAATAAGCGCATGGGCACTAGCTTGATTTTTTTTGCCCTCAATTAAAAATTCCATTTACTATGACCACATCCGTCCAAGCTATCTCAATATAGCGGACCTTGGTTTATACTGCCCACGCTTTAGGGTCTCTACGTATATGACTCCTCATAATAACCTTCGTGGTGGACAAGGATTGCGTTCTAGTTTCTTCTTTTCGTTTCCTTGTCGAAAATGAAGATGTCCAACTTTAATGAATGTTTGCAAGGGTTGACGAGATTTTGACGTGCTCGAGCTTTCGGCAGTTACAGCTTCTGTTCGTACAAAAAAGGGCTTGTCTTTTAAGCAAAACTTGCGGTAGTTTTATTTTATTTTTTTTCTTCGCCGCTTTAATCTCTTTCAGGGCAGGCCTAAAAAGGAGATTTTGTTTCGGATCGCCAGAGCGTGATGACATTGTTGTTGTCTTGGCAGAGAGAAAGAGAGAGATACGGGGAGGAGAGATAGAGAGAGAGAGATACGGGGGGAGAGAGAGAGAGGAGGGAGGCTTTCCGACAATTTTTCTATCAGACTTGATGTGACGAGAGCCTCAAAGGTCGTTTTGCACGCAAAAGAGTCATTTCAGTAATCCTCGGCACAAGGGAGGTAAATTGAACATCCACCAAACGAACGGAAACCCATGTATAGTCTACGTCCCGCGTGCCGGTTCCCTTCTAGACCACCCCTCCTTCACCCTGGCGTCCGCCACGATAGAGACAGACTTAAAACATTACCCGAAAACTTGAAGAAGACGTTGATTACCCCGTCCATCCGTGAGTGAAACAACCAGCCCCACAATCCAGCTAGAAAGAAAAAAAAATATCGAGAGAAAAACTTGCTGAATTCACTGGGGTGGCCCTTGTCAAAAACCTGTCATTAGAATGTTGAGAAGTTCAACAGTTGGAAGTTGGGGAACTGCCCACTCAACTAAACGTCGACCCTTTTGTCTACCATTTTTAACAACGTCTGGGAAATCGGCAAATGTTCCGGTCCTTTTTTACAAATTCCATTAATTATAAGATTGGGGTGTTTTAAAACCACCTTGGAATGTTGTTCTGTTGCCGTCGTTGAGAGAGCGGCGATCGTTTTTATTTCGGTTACGAAATGAAACAAAAAAATTGTTATTTTTATTCTTTAGGTATAAGAGGATTTGGAGATCGCAGCCTTTTGAAAAGACCATCGAAAGAATTAAAGTTCCAAACGAGGCTTATTATTGGAAGGTTTGGAGAGGAGGGTCAACGTTTCCATCAAACATCCGACCTCTCACTTGCTTGTATGTGGTACATCTACGCCCAAAGCAAGGGAACTAACTATATACGGTACGTCCATGAGACGTTGGAAGAAGGCAGGCAAAGTTCCTCCAAGTTGTGAGTGACAGACAAGGTATTTCCCGTCAAACGCTCGAAGGAGAGGGCTAAGAAGCTAACAGAAACCATGTACTTAACTTCTATTAGCCTGCCAGAAAGTTGGCAGCTGGCATAAAACGTTCTACGACCGTGTCCACAACACAACACGTACACACACACACACGTTTCAGGGGGGTTTTTACGACGTTTATAGACATGCAAATTGAAAAATCTCTAAATCACCTTCTTGCCGTCTTCCCGCTCCCCCTCCAATCCCGTATCAAACTTTTAGGTGGAGCCGTCGACTTTCCATCCGCCAAAGAACCCAAGAGGCTTTGCTAAGGGTGACGGGTGATGACGAGTCTAAATCCTTAATATTTTTCCCACCCCCTGAACGGTAAACGAGTTTTCTTGACAAGCTTATCCTCTTTTATTCCTCCTTATAAAAACGGATTTTTCTCGCGTTCTTCGGGGTGATGCTGAGCTCGTGGTCACTCACTTCCTTCCACTTCAGCTTCTTGATCCAGTTTTGGCTATAGGGGGAAAAGCAGGCAAGGAGAAGAGAAGATGATGAGATTGTTTCAAGGGGAGAAAAAGAAAAACATCATTGATTCTTATATATCCCTTACAGCAGTTTTTCTCTTTGCGGGTATGAAGAGATTTTCCTATCACCTGGATCATCTTTGAAGGGAACCCTTTTAGACCAATAGATTACTTATATAGCTATGTCTAAGCTTGTTGTTCTTTGAACCCTCATAAATGACTTACGTCTCATTAGCACAAATATTTTAGTAAATATAATTTATTTTCTCATACCAGAATATTTCTTTCAATGTAATTTTTTGCAAAATTGGGTTTTCTCGAGAAAGAATAGGCAATTACAGGAGCTATAGAGATCAAGTTATAGGACAATGGCCAACAAGAGTGAATTTTACCTTACAAAAAATGGAGCAAAATCTAGTTTCTTATAATATTTTCTTTCCTTCATGTAGGAAATAGAAGTTAAACTATTACAGTTAAAAAAGTTTAAAATTACGATCATGTAGTTTTTTTATGTCACAAGCGTATTAGTAGACATGGCATCTGAGAGTTTTGTTTACTGCTTTTAAGCTTGGATGAAAACAGTATAGCCATGGTAACAAGCGCCATTAGGCGCGACATGGCATACGCTTCGTGACGTCATGACTGAAAGCTGTCATGATGTGCCAGTCAAAACAACTGTGAAACTATTTTGATTTGTTTTTTAGATTTAATACTTAGAGCTTCAACAATCATCCATCAACATCTCGAAATGTGATCTTCATTGGTTATTGCCCCTGAACAAAATACAATAGGTTTTGGGGGGTGTGATGAATTGGAGTTACTCGTGTGCTGGGTAGTTATGCGGAACGTGAATCCCTTTGTGGCTCCTCAAGTGAACCGGATTAAGTTTCATAAAAAAAAAAAGCAGGAGGAGGTGTAGTTGTACAGAGGAAACGACAAAAGGCAGTGACGTGACGGTTCGTTTAATTGAGGAGCAGCTCAAGCTTAAAGGAACTGGGAACAGATTGAGTGGCGCTGGTGTGTACACTGAACAGCACCAGTTCCAGTTTTGGAACGTCGAATGCTCTCAATGACTCACAAAAGACTCCATTAGCATAATGCGCCATCCACACTTGGCAGTTCTCTTTGCCCACGTCCCCGCCGAGTCGATAAAATACGAAAAAAAGTGAAGATGAGCGAGCCAGAGTATATAGAGAGACGAACTAGGGTGAGAAAGGAGTCGACGACAAGTACTTGATTAGGGATTGTACCCTTACTCGCTAATACTTGCACCCCTCCCTTTTGCTCACTTCCCTCATCTCTGTCCGGATGCCCCAGAGAGTTTTGCTTGTGCGGAGAATCTCTGACGAGCTCTACTACTAGATTCTCAAAACATCTTTAGTAGCATACAAAAGGGAAACACGTGAATGATTTCTATGGGGGTAAAGTGTTACTATTGGCGGAAGCAGGAAAAGAAAAGAAGAAAACTTTACCGACAAGGTGGTCCGTTTGCAAGTCCGTTCGCCAGCATCCCAATCCTCTTTGATAAATTGTCCCGACAATGGAGCTTGAGACTTCATTAACCTGAGGTCCACAAGCAGCAGCCGGTTGTGTCTCAGACCGTCTTTGATCAACTTAATGATCTTTTACGGAATTTTTTGTGTGCTTTATTTAGAGGGGGTCGAGAAGAAAAAAAAACCTTTTTGTCCGGAAGTTGTTCTGCCTTCCAGAGCATCCAAACAATCATTTGTCTCGCATGGCAAAACCTCCCAAAAGGGTTAATTTGAGGTTAGTTTTAGAATCCTCAAAGCACCTTCTCCCCATTTGCTAAGGCCCTTCTTTTGCTTTTTTTTCACGTTTTTCCCTTGAAAAAAAGGAAAGGAAAATTAACAACAGATGGGTAGACTATACTCCGTATCAAATCTCTAACGAGTGTCGGTACGGAAAGTCGCTCGCGTTCCCCAACCTTTTGCCAAATACCGAAAAAAAATGAAGAAGACATTAAAAATTGACCACTAACTTGCTTGTGGAATGTTTCTTCTCCATTAAACCCCACCTATACTTGAAACGGAGATGGCTGTGGGGTGCAATGTAGTGTCTCTTGCGTGCAAAAAGATTAGCCTATATGCCTACTGCCTTTACTCCAAACATAAAGTACAAACGTTAGGTTGATGCAGTGTATCTGATTATTTTGCAAAAAAATAGAAGAAAAAAGTGGAATAGTTCTTGCAGTGAACAGCCGAGTATATATGTTTTTCTTTTTTTCCCCCCATAGCCCTGTCGAGAAGTATCAATATCCTTACTACACTATAGACTCGGGTGGGAGAGCCTCCAAATGGTGGCACAGATGACGGTATGCTTTCTTGCAACACGAAAATGTGAAACTCACTTCTGGAGAGGCCTTTACACCGTGGACCATAGCCGAAGGAGAAAAAAAAATTCTTTAATATAAAAGCACCCTACTGCCATATACATTTTTTGTGCCATTCGGGTGCGCGAAAGAAAACTCGTGAAAAAGTGAAAAAAAATAGCTTGGGAAAGACCTTGTGTAGGAAACTTGGAAGGAACGGTTGAGACGGTTGTTCCAGCTGACAGTGCGTGAACGTGACTAGGATAATCGGGTGCACATGACGTCCATCCTCGCATCCTCTTGTATGGATCCAATTCTTTCTCCCCCCACCCCTCTCTTTCATTCTCAGGGACATGCTTCAATATTTCTCGGCTGGCTTGGCGATCAAAAAATTTTCCAGGGATTATAGCCCTCCATACGTTGTTTTCTCTGCGCCGGGCTAGTTATCAAGTCTTTTGTGTTTGGGACCGCTTGATCGTTAACCATATGGTCACTTTGATTAACCAATGACTATATAACTGCTACTACTGCAGCATCAGTAACAGTTGTGATGTGTTGTTCGGAGTGCATAGCACGTTAACGGCCCTATTGGGACCATTTGCCGTTCGTTGAGCAGATTGACTTTACTCCGGCATGGATGTTCTAAAGAGAAACGAGCTGCTTCCCTCCCTTTACTCGCTCTGTCTGCCGGTTCTCCCCAAACCCCCGTTTCCAATGTTGTACTGCACCCAGGATCAGACGTTGCGGGAGGCAAGCAGCTCCGACTTGATTCACGCCCCATTGTTGCGAACAATAAGGGCACCATTGGGTTCATTAAACGGAATTGGAATCGTAACGAGTGGTGATCGCGGTAAACGCTATAATGACTAATGACGTGCTCTACCTTGAAGCCATTGTTGTCCCCCTAACTTATTGTCGTCCAACAATCTGTAACGATCGGGCTTCGGGCTTCGTAAAATGCCAATCCTTTAAGAGCAATTGTTCAACTCTCCATAGCAATACTCCTTGTACAACATAACAAACCCTTGCAAAGTGGAAACCACGCGAATCTCTGACAACCATTGGCAAGAATGCACATGTTGGTCATGTTCTATACGCCAGTCGGAAGAATCTATTATGTTTTGGAAGAGCTGTTAGGGGGGCCAAAAATGAGGCGAGGGTTAACAATAAGTATATTATGTGTGATGGATGTTATGGCACACCCGTTTTGATGGGTGGACCTTTGATAAGGGGTTGATGGTTTGATCCTCTACGTCTACGATATGTGCGCGCCCCGATTCCAAGTCGACCACCACCTTTTCATACCTTGTTTACGACCCCGCGTCCCCCGACCGCGGCACAGGCTGCGAGTCAGTCTATACATCCAAAGCCATGGGCCACCCTCCGCGTGTCAAAAATGTATACGTCACTTGTTTACGTCCGTCCGGGAGTCATCTCTCTGACATTGTATCCGTCAGCAAGCCATATGCATTCCTGTCTCCTCTTATTACAGAAGCCGGGGTGCTCGTTTGACGGCAGAAACAACCCGCCACGCATAGAACTGTATAGAGACTTGCGACAGCCACCCTTTTCCCGTATACTTTCGCCCCGACTTCAGTTTCAATTACACTTAGACCATATATATGTACAGAAAGAGCACTCCGTGCACAGAAAGTAATGACGAACTGGCTGCGGTTCGTCGTCTTAACTGCGATAAGTTTGGCCGTAAACGTAACAAGACTTCCGCCATGTTAACTGTTGCTAGCCCATGCCGGCGTGAGGTTCGAAGCTGGCTCAGGTCGTCATCACGGCCCCAGCAACCCCGGTGCACAGCAGTGCCCTTGTCCTATACCTATACATGGTCTACGTACTGTTCAGTACAGCACTGTGAGCTACATGGTCCTGCCGCCTGAACCTGAATGACTGGAAACTTGAGTCTGGAGTATCCAGTGTACCCCCAAACAATTCGTCAACACTTGAAGAGTCTTCCTCTTTTGGACGTTCTTCAAGCGTCTTCATTTGAAGCAAGACGATGAAGGACGAGCAAATAAATTTTCCTTCTTTTAAGAGCGTCAGATACGTACCATCTCTTTCGCCCTATGGATGCGTGCCTCCACTCAATCTATGGAGAGCGAAGAACTTGAGTACCTATCTGAGCTGAGCTGCGAGTCTTTAAATCTTAAAAAAAAGAGGCCATAAGCACGGAGGGGAGGGGTTGATCCCTGAGAACAGCTGCTCTTTCATTAAAAAACCATTGCAGAGTTGCACAAAAAGACGGTAAAGCAAATGAAATTATACCGTGCCTGTCCAGTTTGGAAAGGGTTTATGTACGGCGAAAAGGAAATTTTTTGACCGACTCGCGAGTTGGCTTCTCGTTTCCGCGCCAACTTTTCGGCTTGGCAAGAAACTCTTTACCTGCGACTTGAAGTGTTTTCTTTTTATTTTGTTTAGTAGTTTTGTTAAGGGAGAGGGATAGGGAATGGAAATTAAGGTGTAACAGAGCCAACAGCAGGTCCATATACGCTCTTTTTATTCGACCTCGCCTTCCTTTAGGCCGGGGTTGTACGGTTGTTTGAGAAACTTCATTTGTTTAAGAATGCTCATCCATCGTATCCTCTGTTTGCTCTCCTGTCCGCACTTCTTTTAAGTACGTCCGCCCTTTTTGTCTTGCTGGAAACAGTGCTCCAAGAACGCAAGAAGAAGAAGAAGCAGAGGGCCAGGGTCCGTCCACTCGTTAATTCTCGAGACTAAGGGAAACTTAATTTGCATGAAGGTTTTATGGCGCTCGGAGGTTAACGTTATAGGAAAACCAGGTATATAACACAAGTAGATTTTTACACCTTTCGCATTAATGCGTTTGGGCCATTGGGTTATTTGGGTTAGCTCTTGCGCCTGCCTCATGGTTCCTGGTTCATGGATCATAGCTCATGGCTCAGGGGCGCCCTTCTCACGTAACACGTTATAGGCTACCGCTTTTCATTAAAAATTGGACCCTAACTTTTCGAGACAAATTGGGAAATTTTATGGCCCAAGTATCTCAGCCATCCTCTAGAGGTCTAGAGTCATCCCCCCCTCAATGCAGGCTCGTGAAGAAGAAAAGAACACAAAGAGAGCGAAGACGTATCTAGTGAAGAAAAGAGAGAAAAAGGGCACTTTTAGAAACCTTTTATATACAGTATGTCGAGCCATCGAGAGGCTAGACTGAGTTGCACACCTTCTCAAGAGGATTTTTCGGGATTTGGACTAAGCGATAAAAAGGACCTTGCCAAATCGAATGTTCGGGCCTCACCTGCATGGCTGTTGGGTGGTTTAAGGGTGCAGGCGACGGTATTATTGTAGGACATATGGAAATACTTGGATTCCGCCGCGATATCAGGAGTACCCATCAACCCCTATCTTCTTGAATTGCTGTATTGCTTGGCCATGCCACTATCCTTGGCTCTCTCTATTGCTCTCTCGTCGACGATGACACGAGAGATAACTCCCCGGACAGGTTATTAGGCTTCTTATCCGTAACAGCTGCTTTTCTACGCGTGTATGTGTATGTGCGTGTGTGCGTCTATGTGCGCAGGTCGCAGGTTTTTACCTGGACAAGAGGAAAACTTGGGGGGAGAGGGGTTTGGAAGCTCCAACCAAGATTAATGGGACAAGTTTGAAAGGGGGTGAAGCTGTACAAATAAAATGGACATCGTAAAAGGGGTTTTTCAAAAACCGATGAGGAATACCTTGATGCAGGAATGCTATATGACCTCTTCGCGACCACGAGTGACTATAACAACATAAAAGGGTCGGGCTAGGTCAAACTCCCCAAACTCAGCTGCTTATCCTTTAGCTATAGAATATACATAGTGTAGTACCGGCAGCGGTTTCAGATTTCCACGTGCGATATCGATTTGTCGCGCCCAATTGTTGGAAACTGTGTTGGGCAGCTGTCACAATATGAAACATCACCAAAGAGGAGAATTTTCGGCAACCAAAAATAGAAAAGTTGGGATAAAATTTAAAGGTAGAATTTTCAGAAAATTTTAAAATTCTTTCTTTTTCCCTCCTTTTTTGTTTTATTTCAGGATCCAGGAATATTCTGACATGGCTTCGTATCAAGTTGTGACAGCTGCAACACCCGCATGTGATCTCGTTTTCGTGTTTAAATTTCTTTCTTGGAGAGGGACGGGCTTCTGTTTCTGCTTCACGTTTCCGTTGGGGGATTTATGGTGCGCGGCGTGTAATGCCCTGAGGCATTCCGGGGGTAAGTGGTGTACTTTTGCTTGGCTAATGATTTATGTAGAACAACCGCACGCACTACACACACACATACACACAAGATCACTCGAGTATTGCGTAAACCGACACCTGAAAACAGTTTCCAGGGAATACCGAGAAATAATCGCGAAGATCTATAAATCATTGCTGGCATCAAATGCTTTTCAGATGATTGCGCATATGTCATTTTTAAACTTCGTTCCGCGAAGATATATTCTGACGCATGTTCGCGAAATATATTTCTTTCTTTCGTGTCGGTGGCACTGCACGACATCGTTATTTAAGGGAAGTTTGAATATTTTTTTTTATTTGAACGAAACCGGGATCATTGTACTAAATACTTAAGCCTACTAGTTTATAATGTGACTTGTCTATTGAAAGTTAAATAAGCCATCTAACTTTTACAGTAAAAAGAGTAAAGTTGAGATGCATTGTATCGTTAAGTTCATTGTCGTGAGCACTCGCAATTCATTATTGATCGAATGTCGTTGACTGCACTGTGCAAATTTGAAAGTCAAATATGTGCAATTCTTCCAATTTCCTCAAATACATTTGAAGTTACTTATTGGTCACTCTTTTATTGTAATTTTATTTGTTATTTTATTGTAATTTTTATTGTAAAACTTTGTTTTGTCATCTTTCAAAAATTGTATTGGCTTACAAGTTTTTTTCTTTTTTTATATGCACGGACACCGTTAGATTAGTGTCTCATATACGCGAATTCTCTCCCTGAAGAAACGAGCTTCGTTTGTAATAATATCTAAGGAAATAAAAACTAGATAGAATAGCGATTGTTCTGCAGAGAACAATTTAGTTGCTAAGAACGTTGGAAAGTATTTTTAACGAAGTGCCTGAGGAAACTTGAGATAGTTTTGGGGGTTTGGGCACCAATGCAAAGAAAAGGCACACCGTCGAGGTCTAGGGTATAGCAATCAGAGGTTTCTATCAGAGTTACTATCTTGATTTGGTTCCAACTGCACCCAGGGGCACTACCGTAACGCTTATTAGCGAGCAAAATGGCGTTTGCCAGTCGGTTGACTTGTCTTGCAGAAATGTGACTCTTGTCAAACGGTTCAAGAAGACGACTCTACAGGAAGGATCTATGCTACAGGGTTAATTAGCTCGTTTAAAGACCTCCGCTTTACAATTTCGTAACGTGATGTCCTTAAAGGTGACAATGAACCATTGTTCCAATGTACCGCACACGCACACCGCGACTTATAGAACGCCCGGAAATGCCTCATTTACGCTCCGCTCAAAGGTCCTTTTCAGCTTTCGTGTCCCTTTTACACTTTCTTTCCTTTCTTTCTTTCGAGGGTTAAAAAAGCAGGGCAACAGTCGGTACAAATATTGTGATCGATAAGTCACCACATGTGTGGTTAACAAGATATTTCCGGCCCTGGTGGACTCCCAGTATCCCTTCAGAGACCAACTCTAAGCCGCGATGATTTTTTTAAAGAAATCTTTTGGGGGAGGGAATTTTTAGGATGTAAATGATTTTTGAAAGGTTTTACGAAAAGCACATGCAGACGTCTACAGATTTACCCTTGCTTTGGCTGGTAGCGGCGTGGTGGTGATATGGTTAGTTAAAGTATTAGGGTCAGATGGAGGAGACATCCTCTTCCTCCCATCCCCACGTTGTAAGTCAAGAGTAACTCAATCCGTAAAAGGCGGATTGGGCTCCAGGAGGACGATACTATATACTGACTGTCACATGTTGATGGCCTTTTCGTGACCTCCGACGTAGACCCACGGATTTAGACACGCCTCCTTCCAATACTTCTCAGTCCCCCCAGCTGACTACACTGCCAATTCAAGTTTTTTTTTTTACTTTTCCTGTTTCTTTTTAGGGGGAAAACCGCTGTAGTCTGTATGGCTGTGTGCTTCCGACAGAAGCAAAAAAAGGGAGAAAAGTTGACTCTGGGAGATGCAAAAGAGCCCGAGCTATAGGAACGTTGCCAAAATGGGTAAAAGGCACGAAAATGTAGCGTGAAATTGCTAGCTATCGCCCCCCATCTTTAAATGAAACGAACTGCCATGTACTCCGCCTACTTGGCCCTGTGTCCCCCTCAAGTTCTCCCGCCCCGGCCCGTAATTGCTACCGGCTGCATCTGCTTGGCGGCCTAATACACGCCAGATGCATTGGCATGTATGGCCTATAACGCTGTACCGTATCCCATATGCACATATCCATCATGTCCATCATTTTTGACAACTTATTTCCATATCCCATCACTGGAAAGTGCGCTCATTGCAACTAAAACTACTTCAAACTTACCACGTCGAGCAAAAAGAGCGTTGTAATCATGGGACTTCGCAAGTAAGATTTATCTGCATGTCGTTTCCTTGTTACCTTGCCACTTCTCAAAACCAACACAAAAGAATGATTTTCAACTCATTTTTCCCACCGAAAATATTTTGTTGTTTTTGTTACAAAAATCATTAACCAAGATTTAGTTATTAAAGTTTATTAAAAACTCATATTCGTATTTGATGGCTTCTTGTAGCCTAAATTATACACATATATAAAAATCTTTGCCAAATTTTTAAGTTGAAATTTTCAAGCTTTCCACGATGAGTTAGTGAGTAGTTCTGGAATATTTAGTATCTGTGGTTTGAATTGGAGCGGTTTGAATTTCTTTTTTGTCCTCTATCCCCTTTGGAAAGTTGTTCTATAGACCTGGAAATTCAGATTATTGCTACATAGATTGAAACTTCCGGGGATTTAAGTGTCTGTGTGTACGTTTGACTTTGAAAAAGCCCGTGGAGTATCGGTTATAAATGCGGTGAGCTTAGCTTAGCCGTTACACTCAACTCTAGGTATTATCGAATCCCCTCTAGGGTTAGTCCATCCCTTGTTTGTTTTTTAGTCACCTTGTGTGTTGGTTCTCAAAATTGATAGAATAAAAGTCTGCGTAGCACCGTACCGTACTGACTCCCCAGCATGTGCATCCTCCCTATGCAAGTTCATTTAGAGGCAAAGGTCTTATACCATGTTACTCCCCCCAACCTCTCATTTCTACGTTAAACCTAATTGGATGTATTGGAAAACGTGGGCCCAATATATTTTTTCAAAAATGAACCTAAAATTTCAGGGAAAAAAGGCTCTAATCATATAGAAAATAAAGGGGCCGAAATTGTCCTAAACTTCCGGTCACTTGAACGGAAATAAATGCTTGCAGCTAAAAGTAAACAAACTGGGAAGTAAGTAACGTGAAGCTATTGTTAAGGAATTAATCTGAGCAGTTTAGACAATTGATCAAACGTTATTAATATTCTGAAATACTGGTAAGATCTTTTGAATTTTCAGAGTTTTGTTGAGAAACTACAAGAAAGTCTTACAAATTAAGGAAAGCGGAAATTATAGAATTTTTTTTTCGTAGCGATTTGATCACGAGATAAAGAAGCTGCCTCCAGATTTCGATGAGGCGAAAAATTAGAGTGGTTGAAAATGAAAGGGGTTGCTTTCTTGTAAATCTTTTGTGTTGAGTCTATTACAGGAAACTGACTTTTGGGCCAACAGTCGTCTAAGTCTTTCTTTCTGGTAAAACTCGGGAATTTAGAAGTAACTCGTTGAAAAGTTTTGGGTTTCCTTTGAGCCTCACGCTGACAGATTTTTTTTTCCAAGTCGCGCGGTTACAGTATAATTTTCTACTCCAGGTCCCATCCACTTTGGAATTATCCGGGTCGTCTCTATTGTGTGCTCAGGGATCCTGCACCTCCCCTACAATTAGTTCTGGCCACAACTATAATTAACAAGTTATGAAGCCCCAGAACTCAAGACCTCTTTTATGCTTTCCTTAGTATTCTTAAATTGGAAATTTACAAGAGGCTCTTCCTTTTGGGTGAGTTTCAAAACGAAAAGGGAAATAGCAGAAAAAAATTCTATGCCGGGGACAGAGCATTCTTGAAACGTTTTTACACTATTGAAAGTCTATCCCAAACAGAAGATTTACAAGGGGGGAGAGATGTTGAGTACACACACATCATCTGTGTTATAGAGTCTTAGCTTTGCATAAAAAGCTCCCAACAATGGTATATGAATGTTAAACATGCTAAAGCAGTATAAAGAACAATAGAACTATTGGGCACGGCTCTTTTTGTTTCAAGTTCCGACAGGTGTTTTGCATATATACAACAGAGAGCAACCAGCAACATGCTTTTCATGGAACGGACGCTTGGCGTTTTAGATATAGAAATGTAATGTGCTGGAGCGGAGCGTATAGACCGCTAGACACTCTCTTAAAACACAAATAGAGCCTTACTAGCGGGAAAAGGAAGTCCAGTGTGGGAACAATAGAGTCCAACAATAGGCTTCTTTGCAAGAGAATTGCAATAATATGCGCCGAGCCATCCCTTTACGTGTTTTTGTAAAACTTTTCAGTTCCTTAGTTCCGTTCTTAACCACTTACAGCGGTGTGGCTTAGTTTTTTTTTCTTTTTTTTTATAGGTAACCGGCTATTGAACTGCAATGTAAAAGGTAAAAGGCCAGGTGGAACGTTGGAAGAGAACCATGTGATGTCAGGTTCATTTGCATAATGGGGAAACAGGGAAACGACGGTAACCGAGGGTGTTGTTTAACTTTAACCCTAGGGATTATCTGTCTGTATACACACTCTTCTTGGTTTAGTTTTACCTCCCCAACACAATTAACGTTAATCGGATATGGAGGATGAGGTCCTCGAGTCTGCGGGTCCTGTCGTGAGCAAGCTTGGTTCCCCCCTATTGTCCAATTTGGCAACGTGGGAGGTCTTCCGTTCTGCAATAACTCAGCTCTTGAAAAGACGACCAAAGAACAAGTTCTTCAAAAATCGTCACAATATTGTCCTCGATTAGATTCGCGACAGGATATCTGTCATAGCCTTGGTTGATTCACTTAAAAAATGGGATTTTTTTTTTTTTAGAAAACCTACTTAAGGGGAAGAGGAAAGGGTTGCTAGGTATATTTCCTGGGTGATGATTACAATGAGCGTAAGTGAATTGGTTACGGTTTGCCTGGTGCGCACTGACCACCTGGCATACTTCCATTTCCATTATTGTTTACTTTCAGCGTTTCAGGGGAATATACGGAAAAAACCTTTCTGGCGATGCCAATCGTTATTATGGTTTTCGCTACAGCGGATGAAATGTAATCTGGGTAACAAGATGGATTGTGAGGTTATTGCCAAAAGTAAACACGCATATGGACAGAGAGAAGAGCTGGGGAGCAGGGGTTAAATGAAGGAATTTACATTTTCCCATTTATCTCTTATTACTTTGGGAGGGGGACCTTGTTCCAAAGCTTCATGCATGAAAAAGGGGAGAGGAAATAGATCGAGGGACCGTATAGCAAGTTTTCAATTGCTCTTGTTGGTTTTATATGATAAGTTTGCGCCTCGCTGTGGCCCCCAAATGACTCGTTTGATTCGGTATACCAGTGCCGTGTTGCTCGCTTCCTGGTTCCCGGTTATTACTGCAAAGATCTGCTGACTCGTTAGGAAAAGGACTAGACGTGCAAAGAGTCAGCTTTTGTACTTATGTAACGCTCAGCATGGGTCTCTTTTACTATACCCCAGTCTCATTGATATTCATGTATCTCCGGCGTGGAAATTAAAATGATCTCAATAGAAATAATTGCGTGGGCTGCGCTGGGAGGAGCGAAAGAGGAATGCACGTAGCGCTTTTGGAACAAAATTTTAGAATTGTCAGGAAAATGACTACGCTTTTTATGTGCTACGATAAGCTTTTTCATTGCTGAGAGTAAAAATATCTTGTCGGTTACATACAAGCTTGGAGTTTTGCAGTTAAGGACTTGAAAAAGAGGGCGCGCAGCACATTAGTGCGGCAGACCAGTTAGTTAATCATGTAAACCTAAATTTTCTAGTGTTTAATGATTCAAAAGCTATGCGTTAGTCAAGTTATACAATCACGTAATTTAGTTTAGATTTTTATGTTTGAATCCCACAAAAGTGAACAAAGAAACTTGTTTTGTCGAATTTGTACGGTGGTTCTTATTCACAAACGCAGCAGGCATCTCTATTTGTTGTTCTAGTTAAATTTAATTTCGTTTTAGAGAAGTTAAAGAGTCCAATTGCGTAGTGTCCGTGCACTGTACAGTACATCTCGTGTAGAGGATATTCTTTAGAAAGCCAATGGTATCGAAAAAGTTACGTTAAGTATAAGCATTCAATCTAAACGAGTCCAAACTTTTTTACACGGTGACGTCGTATATTGGATTGGAGTCAAAGGAAATAGAAGAAACTCAATTTTGTTTCGAACGGTGTTAAACTTTTCAAATGCTGTATTCCATTAGAACCTGTATCTCGAAGGGAAGGGAGAAAACATCCCCAATGGTCCAATTGCGAACTCTGATGCTTTATAGTGAGGGTCTCATCTCCTGTTTATAGTCATCAATCTTCCCTGGAAGCGTCGGGAAGCGCTGACTCTGATCTTTCTTATCGAAAAAGGGAAAATTCCGACCGACTGCAAAAGCAAGGAAAACGTGCGAGGAGCAGGGGTCGCCATGAAATAATACCAAGGGGTGTCGAGGAAAGGAAACATAAAGTATTTAGAAAGCCCAACACGGAAAAATATGCATTAAAATATCTGACGGTTAATAAGCGTTACGTCTTTAAGTTAGGAAATATATTTCTTTTTTTTACACGGGAAAACCCCTGCCGAACTACAAGTTTTCGAGTGAATTTATCATAACCGGAACCAAGTTTAGCTCAAAACGGAGTTTTCTGTGGTGTGTCCTATCTCCCCTCTCTCCCGCATGTCAATATTTATCTAATTTATGCATCAAGCGATACAACATAAGGCAGTACGTTTGCTTTTGCTCCGAAAAGTCTTCTCTTCTGTCGTAGACTCCCCTGGAAAAAGCAAGAATTCCCCCCCCCCCCTTCAAAAGGAAAGCCTTCTTTAGGGATAAAAGCTAACGTCTATATCGTCTTGCCGAATCTCTCATTGAGTTCCAAACCCTTATCTCAGTCCAAGATCTGTGTGCAATTGTTAAACTTCGATATCCCATCCCCATCGGTATGGTTCTTTTGATGCGCGCGCCCCCTGTGCCACTTCCGGCATTCTCCCGCGTCTTTTTTAATAGAGGCTTTCGAAACGGGAGGCGAAATCTGATCTTCTTAGACTTAAACCGCGCATTGTTCCCATCGGTTTCTTGGAGGATGTTTTTTTTCCTGCGCTGTCTTTCTCAAGTTCGCCTCTGTCTAATTGGAATGGCTTAGCTATGCTAAATTTAGTTTTAAAATATGGGAGCCTCCTTTCGCAAAAGCAGGACGAGAGGAGAAGGCGGACAAATTGTTCCGCAGCTTAACGAGGTCAACTAAACTCGTGGACGACGCAACCAAGAAGAAAAGAATGCGTCGTCAAGTGGCTGTGCTCTCGCACTCATCATTGCTGACTAATGATCATTAAGCTTTGCCAAGAACGTGTCGTTGACAGAACCTTGGACGCTTTGCTATTGCCGTATGGGACATTCTTGCGCCCTGCTGGATGACTGTGTATATCTCCCCAACAAGAGGTTAAGGGAACAGGAAGCTTTAAGTTAGCCAGAACTGTAGGGAAAAGTTTTTCAATTCTCCACCAATACCATATAGACCAAAGAAACTTGCGGGGGGAACCAGTGTTCGGTTTTTTGCTGACCAACACCAAACAAACACTTCAGGTGGTAGAAGGTATGGCTTTTTAGCTTCCTTTTTCGGGTTGCCGAGCAAAGGTTCCTAAAGTCCCTAAAGGTTTTAGTTTAAGCAACTCAGCAGGATACTCTATACGCCTCTGTATTGAAAATGGATGGAAGTATGCAGTTGAAAAGCGACAGACAGTCACTCCAACAGTGAGACCTTTCTCGCCAAGGCTCCGAGTTGTAAATCCCCTGTATAGAGTATTGGGAAGAGAGGATTTCGGGCCCGAGTTGGACGGACTGCTTCTGATTGAACTTGTCATGGGAAAATGTTGTTGCTGACATGGTTCGCCACAGCAACCCGTTTCTTTCCCCATCTTGGCCACTACATTGCAGTCATAAAGTAAAGAAGGACCTTCCCCACTCTCCCGCCCCCCGAGAAAAAACTTTCGACTGGGCCCTCCGCGTGACCAATGTTAGGGCAAGGGACTTTTCAAGCTTCTATCGTCCTGTAACACACTTGTTATATATGTCGCTGCTGTTGTGCACTGAATGACCAGCAAATAGACTCCGTGACTAACATATTTTACCCGGTGACAGTTCCCTTTTATTTACCTCCCTTAGTCGCTCTATTTGTGTTTTTATTATAGGAAGAAGTTTTGCGAAACAAGACACAACTAGTAAGAATTTTTAGTCAAGTTTACTCCAGGGAAATGGTGTAAAAAAATATCCTTTTTTAAGAAGTTGTTGATATGGTTGGAAAATCATATGCTGGCGGTTGGGCCAAGAAGAAACAAAGACAAAGAGAAAATATAAAGGGAACTTGATGTAAACTACATTATACATGCAATGACAGGGGCCAACAAGGCAAAAGGGCCCCATCAACATCAGGGGAGAAAAGCCACGAAGAGCAGCCCCATACAGCCAGGCCCAAAATCGACATTACCAAGTCAAAACGGGACAAAACCGACGTTCCTTTTGCACCTGGGAGAAAAAGAGCGAGGGAACTTGAACAAGCTCGCAAGCATCTCAAGATGCCTTGCTGCCACATTCCTTAGGGACCTGTATGCTCTTGTAGTAGTTGTGTGTGCCTGCACATTCGCACCATCTTCTCCTCTGTGGAGATAGAAAAGCAAGCCAAGAACATTGACATGCATTGAAAGTAACCCTTAATTGCCCTTCAGGAGCACAAGCCTAAAGCCCTAATCACAGCAAGAGTTAAGACATTATCTGATCCTTGCACGCCAACCCTCTGGCGGTCGAGAATGGCAGTTTCAATTAAAACCTTTCGGGAATCGCCCCTTGAATGACAATGGGAAGAATGGATTAAAAGTGAGTGATTTATTGATCCTTGTTGCTTAACTGTAACGTTTCCAAACCCGATTACACATTGTGACGTCACTGCCTTGACGTGGCTTTTTGCCGCAATCACATTACCAATACACGAGGCTTTTAGCTTAGGGCCTGCCAGGAAGATGTTATTGTATGGATATAAGATATAACTGTAGATATGAATAAAGTTTTACGGAGGGCCAGAAAAAAAAACAGAACTTGGGGAGTTCACCAGTATAACCCCCACAGGACCAACTGCAGGACGTCCTGGAGAGCTTGGTTTAAGATAGATTTGTTGGGGTCGGGGAATGCGTAATTGCTGTCAATTTTTTTGTTTCCCCGTTGCTCCCTTAAGGATCCTAGGGAATTTAATTTGTGTGTTTTTTTATGTATATATATTTTTTTTTTGGCATAGTGCTGCTTTTCGGCGGCGTATGGTTGTGGCAGCGGGAATCCCTGAAGGAAGAAGTCGAACATGAAATGGAAGAGACACGGACACTATAGTGTCCGAGCTCGTAACTCATCGCTCTTGAAGTGTCAAACGGGACAGAAGATAAGAATTGAGTTGCGAAGAAGGAGGAGTCCTGAGACGATTCCTTCATGGGAGGACCCGAGAGACACGTTGTAAGGAGTTATGGAAGCAAACAAATGACATGGTTTGCCTTGCTTGACACGAGAGAATGGAGGTAAAAGGCAAAGCGCTTCAATCCGTCTGAGGAGACAAATGATTTTTGCACTACGACTTTGAAGGACCACAGAACATTGTGTGGGATTTGGGGATGAACTAGGGTGAACAATCGGAAAAGGTAAGATTGAAGAGTTGAACTTCTAAGATGAAAGATCTTGTTATCGTGTTTTCCCCAAGTTCGTAAGAATAGTTATCGACCGTTGAATTTCGAAGGATAACTTGTAATTCAAGTATTGAAAAATTGAAAACGTTCTCTACAAATACCCAAAGCATTGTTACGTCTAAAATCTACTCGGAAATCAAAGAGTTTTGGGAGTTTTCCTGTTCAAACTTGAATGAGGCGCGTGAAGGAGCGTCTTCCAAAGGAAAATATAACATAAAGAAGCTTCTGCGCCATCTAATGACATGTTTCAGAAACTTTCGTTGCTAAGGCAGCTGTTCTGAAGCACCTTTTTTTTCCTCACGCTTATCGGACCAGAAAATCAATTATAAAAGGCCATCGAAAGCCCTGTTTTCTCCCTGTCGAATTCAGTGACACGTGCATGCTTTGACGTAATGCTAGCCTGATTTCCAGGTTGTGTTTATATGTTAGTTGCTACTTCTATATGTTCCGTGAAAAAAGCAAAAAGGCAAACTAAACGAAACTTTCAAAAATTGTCAATTAAATTATAGTTTCTTTAAGCTTCATTTTAGGACTCATAGATCATGTAATAATTCAAGTCACGAAGTTTATTATAGTCTTTATGTCTGAGTTACTAACTTTTTTAGAGTGTAAACTTTCAATGGCTTTTCTCTTCAACTCAGTTTCCACTTGCAAATTTGCACTGCCCTTAAAGTTAGATTTTAACAGTCTTCGCTATGGTTCATCTTAAGCGTTCCGTTTAAATTACATCTTATTTCGTTAGAATCCTAACTCTAAATAGTTTTAATTTTTTAGTTTTTTCTAACAAGGATAAAAAATATATACAGACAATCTAATCCCCATAATAAATCTGCCTGATTTAACACGTAATTTTGTAAAGCCATTCTTAGTTAAAAACGTACGAATAATGTGTTACTCGAGATCCAGTCCAAACTCCAGCGGCTACGCTTCTAGCGTTTATCATTGATGGCGCTCATGGTGGCGCTACAGCACGAAATGTTTTGTCTTTTGTCCAATTCTATCTTAGCATCTACGGTGAAAACCGTTTAACACGAAACCGCTTAACACGAATAACCTGTTAACACAAAATGAAATTCCGGTCCGGACAAACGCTAAGCTTCTCACACGTTAAGCTTCTGAATACCAACAGTAGACGGTGGAATTCCTTCAAACGGGTAATTGCTCTACTGATGGATTTCAAATGGGGTACGTGCGAAAACTATTAACAGTGGTAAAGCTCGTAAGTCTGTTACTTTGTTGTAACCCATGAGCTCGTCTTGCTTTTCTGTTCACTATCATCAAAGTAGTGAAGAACTGATTAATTACGCAATGACGAAAAAACATAAGAAAATGGCCTCATCGTGAAACCTAATATCTCGTCTTCAGCAGAAGGCATCGGAGCTAAAAGCACTCACTTGCAAACTGATAGTAAAACGTACGGTACCATAATCTTCCTAAAAACTGTTCCGATTTCCTATAAATGGTTCGTGGCACGATGAAATTTATGTCATAATACCATGGCCAAGTACTATACGAGATAGGTCTTAATTAAAAATATCTTTTCGGACATTTTATTTTTCGCTGTTAATTGAGATTTTTATCGAGATCAATAGATGCACGATAACCCAAATACGAACCGTTGATGTTGTAACAACTCTTGTCTACCCTATTTTCTATGAAACGTACACAGTAGGTTTTTTAATACTTAATACTTGTCAGAAGTCGATTAGGATGTTAAATACTATTTAAAACAATAAAAAACAACTGAAAAGTGGAATGTTGAATGTCCGTTTAGCATTTTTCTAGTTTGGAGAATTTGCAATATAAATCAAGAACCGACTTCCTGAGCATTTACCGGACATTAAGCAACCCAAAGATGAAAGCGTCCAGGTTTTTTGTAAGGAGACAAGTGCTTTATTTACTACCACGTTTACATATGCAAATGCTTTTAGGGCGACCACCAAAACTGTAGACTAAGATCGGGAACGTTCTCTTTGCAATCTATTGCTATACGTTCTTGATACTAAGTTCCAAGCATCCATGTATCGATCCATACACATAGCAACGCATTTCTGAAACACACAAAAAAAATTCAAGTAAGAAACAAAGGGAATATTTAAAAATGCTAAAATAACGTTTCAGTAAGTAAAACAGCTTCTCAGAAGAATACACTGAAGAAATAGGCCAGCGCTTACTTGGTCTGAGCTATCCAAAGAAGAACCAGGCTTCGCAATGCATTTCTTGAAACATTTGTCAGACATTTTCTAGTTTTTTTTTAAAGACAAAACAGAATTAATACATTCGTGAATACGGTTAATAGACACAATTGGATGAATAATAATTTACGTACAGTAATCAATTCCTGTGCATTTGCCACTGCAATTTGCTGTTTTACTTGATCCATCAAGTCTTCCTTTTGGCTGCTTGACAGTCTGCCTTGTGGTACAGAATCCATGTTTTTTTGCTTGCCAGGTAACTATGAATTTTGCTCGTAAGTTAATAGTTAAGAAATAATAAAGCTCTATAATTCCACGTGTTTACTTTTTAGCGGCGAATTGTGTTCTTTAAGCACGTTTGGGGAAGAGGTGTGTTCTTGAAACTTCTCTGATTACTACCAGGTGGCGTAAAAGTCAGAAGCCTATTGATATTGGCCTGGGAAATGCACAGGAAAAATGAATAAACCCGAGTCTATTGTATGATTTGTCTTCGGGAAAACATTAGCCTCTGAAATAGTTTTCAGCGCGAGAAATCGCTTTATTAAAGTTTGGTCGCTCCATAATGTAGTAATTCGGAAAATATAAACCCTATGCTTACACCATTAGTGATACACTGCTACCACAATCTGTTTACCATCACGTTTCGTCTAAGTCTAAAGTATGATACCCCTTACTTTACATATATACATTACTTTTAAGGTATACTATACTTGCTTTGAAAAAAAACCCCGTCAAGCTAAATGTTTCCACTGCCAAACAGTTTTTTTCTTTTTTTAAAAAAAGAGTATGGACGGTTATTTCTCTTAAAAATTTATGTAGAACAAAAAAAATGGTTGTATAGCTATTTTTAGATTATTGGACCCCCAGTTGCCTGAATGTTAGACATACTTCCTGTTCTGTTCGGAAGCTTCACGCTATTAGGACTTATAACTTATTAAACAGATTGGACATTTTCACATTTTGTGCGCGCTTCATCCCACGCATTCGCTTGGGGCTGGCAATACTGCCTCTACGTAAATAGTGTGGTGGATGGCTCTTTTTCAACCGCTGTATTTCTTTTCTCGTCCCAAGCCGGACTGACTTTCCGCTTCATTCTTCTGTCCTTTTA
>JAGJRP010000092.1:0-93708 GCA_022832235.1 Lepidurus couesii | reverse complement strand
GGAATTTCGCAAGGTCGATAAAACCACTTTATGCTCACCATCAACGTATCTCGCTTGCTCTGTAAAGGAGAAGATAGACAAATGAGGTATGAATATTGCACTTTTTGTCTTTCTTTCATTTCAATGGATTTATTCCCCCCCCCCCGCTCTGCTCCCCCCCCCCTAAAAGTGCTCGGCGCAAATTCGCCTCACAGCATGCTAACAATACAATTTACGTCGCCAGGAAAGTATAAACAAGAGTCATATTAATCCGAAGGACAGACCGAATAAAACAAGACAACCACACAAAAGCCAAAGCTTCTATCTTGGCGTAATCGTTCAGCAACAATTGGCCAACAGCTACGCCATAATCGCGAGGCTTTAGAACACTCCTGTGATTGTAAAAAGTTTTCTTTTATTCCCCTTTTTCATTCTTTTTTATTTGAATTCTTTTTATTTCAAGACTCGTTAGTTGAACTCTTTTTAGTGCAAGTTTTCCAGAAGGGGAATCGCCGTTAAACGAGCACGTTTTTCGCCTCCCCAACGCCTTTATGCAAAGAGAAACTCCGACTGGATTTCTTGAGAGACCATTTTGTTCAACTGTATACTTATTGGGTTCGCAGGGGAGTTAAATCCTCGCTTCTTTATCATTACCGCGAAAAAAAGTCATAAACAGGATGCCAAAGTGACTTCCCTTTACTACGGAGAACACGAGAGCGACACTTGAAAGCCTGTGGCAACTAACCGGCAATTCATTGGCGCTCTTTCACTTCATTAAGTCACCTCAACTGCATGCCACCACTGTTTAGAGTCCTATCCATCAATCCAGCTGACATGCCAACTCGAAAAAAAAATAAAAAAAAATCATCGACACTCAAAATAAAACGAGAAAGATCCAACGAAAGCTCAACAAGCTCCAGGAACTTGGCGAGGGCAGCGAGCCTGAAAGTTATGAGACAGAATCGGGAAGGCAAACGTTACAATTAACTCGCTTTGCCAGCCTTCCAATCAATACCCTCATCACTCTTCTCCTATTTTTTTTCATTTTTTTAAAATCCATTTGAGATGCCGAGCAGCCTGGCAAGCCGCCCATTTCCCTCTCTCAGCTTCCATTTCCCCCACTTCTGACATTTTGACCAACAAGACAGCGAAGCGAGACTTGTTAAGAAAAGGAACTATAAATATCAGAAAGCCGAGCAGCATTTACCTCCAACTCATCGCTTGGTCTACGCGTCTTCGCAAGCAAACATTACGACTGGCAAAGCACAAAGACTGTAAAGGTTTTTCAAGCACATTTAAGCATATTTTTCATTTTTTTTTCATTTTTTTTTTTTATTTTCAAGCACATTATTCAGGTATACAGTCGTCTCTCGCATAGCGAACGCAATCCGATCCCGGACGGCGTTCGTTATGCGGGACGCCGTTTCCCATAGGTTACTACGGTACTACTTTTGATCCGTTCCCGAAGCGAAAAATTGAAATTTTGAAGTCATTTCTTTTCTTAAGCCTATGAAACCACGCCCTAATGGCTTTCAACTTTTCTTCCCCTTGTTCTAAAGGTTCTAAAGCTTGTGAACTTGTTCCTGGAGTGAATCTTTAAAGTTCTTCATACATGATCCTAGCTTTTTTCACACATTATTCCCGGCCTGGTTCGATCTCCAAACTAACATTTAATCCAAACGATGAATCCAAACTAACAATCTCTCCGTTCCATCACTAATCGATTTGCTGTGCACCTGTGAACAAACTCTTGAGACTTGGCCACCTCAGCTTGCGTGATTGATTCTCTATTGGGTAAAAATGTTCCTACGGTTGACTTGTTAACTCCATATTCAGCAGCAAGATCCACAACTCCAGCTCCTGGGTCTTTTCTGTCTATGATTCTTGCTTCATTTCAAAAGTAAGTGCTTTCCTACGCTTCCCAATGCTTTCCTACTCTTCCTGCAAGGCGTTCCAGTGGCTGCACTGGTGCAATGTTTTTGGCACTGAGCGTAAAACATGTACTATCTTTGCACACTGAGTGCCAGAAATATTGCACCAGTGCAGCCAATGGAACACGTTATTAGGTGCCATTTTGACACTGAAAAAAATTCAAAAAACTTAAAATGTAAAAAAAAACATAAAAGAGCGCGTGTTCGTTACGCGGAACATTTTCCGGTCAGCGCGCGCGGGAAGTTCCTTATGCGAGGGCTCCACTGTACAATTACAAGTCGGGAGAAAAGTCTATTACAAACTAGGGAACAAGAGGTTCGTGCTTGCGCCAGGGCGCTAAAACACAGCACCACGCAAATGTGTTTTGATTAAAGGCTAATTGACACGGCTGACCTTTACGGGCTGACAGTGACGAAGCACACATTTCCATTTTTATCTTCATAAGGGAATTTCTTCTATAGCGTTAGCGTTGCTTGTTAGCTGTTAACAAGAAAAAGAAGTCGACTAATCTTATTTGCATTGTAAATTTACCTTTTACACAAGCAAACCTCCGCCTTTCATAGCTAGCCTTGGGCTCTATTTTTCCTTCCCTTTCTTGTCGGTTTCCACAGTCTCACAAGTCTTCTCCCGTCTGCCTTGGATTGTTCTTAAGACTCAAAACAAATTTTGAACCCATTACCAATTATAGAACTTTTTTTTTTACCGTTGGGAGATTTCCTTCAGTTGTTTTGAACCGCTCAGAAAAAGGTTACGCAGATGACAGTCAAACTAAGCACAGGAATAGTCTGCCATACCATTTCCAAGTGTTTCAAATAAGGTACTGTTACAGTAGAAACTTTAACAACTCACGACACGGTCAACGCAGTCACAAACAAAACAAACTGGAAAACACCTGGCTGGCTTAATAATGGCTGTTGCCACACATGAACGAGTACAATGTACGCAACACAACGTCCATCAGATAAATGCTCGACACGGAAAAACACACCAAGCCAGGAAGCACACGTCAAATAACGAACGACTTGTGTTCTGTCATTAGCGCAGGATCCCCAGCCTCAGCAACAGCCGCCATCTTTACTCCGCGAAACTGATGTGTGGGTCTAATCCCCGTTCCCTGTAGCCGCAGCGGGGCCTTGTGATGGTGCTAGCCGGAGCTGGTGCCACGCCCCAGTGATTGCCATAACCACTAGTTCAAATCAAGCTCCCTAGATGGCGTTACCTGTCTATTCCGAGAGCTAAACTGTGAACGACCCAACCGGCCTACGCCGATGTAATAAAAATATCTCAAACTACTACGCCGAAACCCCACCGATCCCGAAAACAACTATGGATCGTAAAAGGGAA
Source organism: Lepidurus couesii (assembly GCA_022832235.1). Lineage (NCBI taxonomy): Eukaryota > Metazoa > Arthropoda > Branchiopoda > Notostraca > Triopsidae > Lepidurus > Lepidurus couesii. The sequence continues at coordinate 90,453 of JAGJRP010000092.1, read as the reverse complement.
AATATGAAATTCGATGGTACAAGATACGAATCTGACACCCAGCTCCTTGTTCAGTTCGTGACGAATAGAAGACTTTACCATACAAAAAGCCCGTTGATGTGCAATATACTTCATTGCAAACGATGTTAATAACTTTATAAGCTTTCGTTGTGTACTTGACCGACATTTTGCAGCTTTTACCAAATGTAAAAAGCCTAGTCCAGTGTAAATCGCGCCTTAAAACTGCGTTAGCTAGCAAAAAACAGTACTATTGTTGTTCTTTTGGGGCCTAGCTGGTAAAAGCAGAGCCCCCATAAGTTAGGCCACTCTACGCAAAGCACTACGTGCTCAAGTCTTTAAGGAATTAATTAGTGATGCCGGAGGGCTGACGATCAAAGCACACGGAAGCTTTTCTTCCTTGTATGAACGACAGCGACATAAATACTGCGGCAAAGTGGGCGTGGCCAATTAGGCCAGCGTTTAGTAGCAACTGCTTAAGGGGCTTTGGCTGGTTATCACGCTCTTAATGAGATGCACGACGAAAAGCGGCTAAGGTAACTCCCCTGCGGGCATTTGAGCTTCACATCGGAAACAAAACCGAAACAAAGATCCGCGCTTTACTGTTATGGCATGGGGCTCACTTCCAAGATCATGATGGATTGGGTGGATTGGACTCGACTTCCTATTCAATGTTACATATTCGTTTAAGGTCGCAACACAGGGGACTTGAGCTCCACAATGACTGAACCTCTGTTTCTCAAGTACGTCCCTGACACGACAGGACACGTTGGGTTTCTTTTCTTATGCGCCTTCCGTTTTCTCTTCATGCAAAACCAGACGAAAACATTGACGCTGACTTGGAATTGCTTTTCCCACTCAATTCGTCAGTGCCAGGAGCCCAGTGAGCGCAAAACAACTTCTAAATTAGTGGTGAACCAGGTTGGAGCAAATGCCAGCAACTCACTTTACGGAATTCCTGGACGGTACAAATGAAGAAGGGCTGGTCAGCTCGCTGGCTTTCAATGTAAACCGCATCTGAAAGAGAGAAAGTGACACAAAATAAATATCCAACTACAAAACAACATTGAACTTCTCCATCCACAAACAAAGAAAGTCAGTTTGGAAGGGATTTTCCCTAAGCAAGTTCAATTACGGTGGGAAAACAGTTTATATACATACTTCCCCTGATCACGTGCTCCATCTTAGACGGCTTCTTAATGTTTGCATAAGTACGTCTTGTATACACTCTCCTACATACATTATACTGCTACTTCCATTACTTCTATTACTTCTATTACTCCCCTTGAGCTCTCTATAAACGCGCCCTTTTCTTCTGCTTGGTCGTCGTCTTTTTTTCGTTCTTATTTCTTTCCCCCTCGGAAAATGGCTCCGCGCTTTATAGTTCACTCACTGCTCAACGCTAATGACCCATAAGGAATGCAATGAAATGCTTATTTTTCACACATTAAAGGAGAGAGTGGACGTAAAACGACAGCCTGTTCCGAGACAGTTTATCAACACTCTTCCATTGAGCATATTTCCATATCCGCGGCTTCTTTTCCCTTTCTCCAGCAACTTTGCAGTGAGCAAGAGTGTTATGTAGCTTACTGCAAGAAAGACAGACGCTAAAAAAATGAAAAAATACATTTAAAAAAAATGCCTGCACAGGCGCCTAACTTATCCATGACGTCACAATCCAGCGTCAAATTGGAGGGAAATTTTATGAACTCGAGAAATTGTCACCCCGGAAAGAAGGGGGGACTACCTTAACCAAAATGGACTGCTTTCGATCGCATTTTCTTTTTCCCTTTTCTTTTCCTCCGCGCTCCGCCCCAGCCAACTCAGAAACGACTCAGGATTACAAGACACAAAAACGAACGATCAAGATCTGTAGGAGGTCCGGGAGGTCAGCAGTATGAGCCTCCATGGGAAGACAAAAGCTTTTGTAAGAGACACCGTAACTAAGAGGTTATCCCATAGGGCAAGAAGAAAAGAAAGAAAAGAAGAAAAGATAAAATGTAAAGTAATTAGGTAACTTTGGCGTTACACAAGTTCTACACGAAGCAACTACGCTCTTTCTCATGTTCGTTTTCTTAGTTTTTTTATCGTAAAATCGTACCATCTTCTTCCGATTCTTTTCAATTTACTGTGCATTTGTGCACCTTGGAGCTTTTAAATTATTGTTATTATTGCCAAAGCCAAAAAAGCCTCAAACAACGGCGGAAACGGGTCCAATGGTATTTTTGCTTTTTTACTTAGTTTGTTGTAAGTGATAAGAGCCTTTTGCAGGGTTCTTTTAGCACCTGCAGTGTGTCGGTTGCTGTCTATACAAGGCGTGGTTTTAAGAGATGAGAGGAGGGATCTCCTCAAGTTTGCTGGAACCTTTTCTCCGTGTCCCGTGAAGAATTACAATACCTGGGCCCTATATAAGCCAAGTGAAGCCTTGGAATAAGGGCCCGGTGCGCTTGTGCTTAGTATAGTACAGCACAATTTCCCATGAAAAGCCCCTAACAGAAGAGCTGAGCTCGGCAACTACTATCCAAAAAAGAGCCAGGTGCTGCATAGCATCCAGAAAGACCGCTTGACTTTTTAAGACTTTTAGAAACAGGATAGACTGTGCGGGGCTGTCATTTTACAAGCTGCGATACATATAAGACGGATGGCAATTTACGTCCCTTTCTTATCTTTCCATCATGCAAATTTGTCAAATTCGCCCCGCAATTGCCACCAAATCGTCAATACCCCAAAAGGGAGCAGGTAGCAAGACAAAGCACTGTAAGCAAAGTTGTAGAGGAACCTCTGTGGGCAAATTTTGATCCGAAATGTCTCATTTTATGTGCAATATAAGGCAATTTTCTTGTGACAGTAAAGTATGGGATGTATATAGCTAGAGCATACTTGTAGTGTTTGTTAATATCTTTTCCATAAATTTTTTATCTAGAGTCAAAATTCTTACATTTTTATTAAAATTATTTTTTAAAGAAATTTTTATTTATGAAATTTCGTTGAGAAAGGGTATGGCATCAGTGCCCTCTTACGGTAAAAATGATCAACTACTTGCCATGGATGTTTATTTTGGTTCAAATTAATCATTTTAATAGTTAAAGTAACTAGCGATTCATTATGTAAATGGGTTTCGCCATGCACGATTTTAATTGGAAATGTGTACTTCCGTTTGTTCGTAAGAAAGTGAACAGAAGGCAAAATTAAACCGATTTCACCAAAAAGGCGAATTTTCTATGCTACAACCCTAGTAAATCGACCTTAAGGACATCAAAATCCCATAAGGGCGGTTTTGCTATGCTTAACCATGGACAGATGGGCTTTAGCGACACGAACACTGCAGTAAGGTCGATTTTGCTATGTTTAACCGTTGAAAGTTGATCCTTAGTAACATGAAAATTGCTATAGGGGCGATTTTGCTATCTTTAACCTAACAATAAACTTTCCCCGTGGCCTTACACATCTCTCCTCACCCTAAAGAAAATAATAAAAAAAAGCATACTCTTATAAGAAGATACTCAAAAACTCGGGAGTTGTTTTGAATCGACAGCTTTTTGTTTCCATATGCCGGAAGTGTGTTCACGCAGCCGTGTATTAGAGTCACTAACTTTTTCCCGCTCCAACAATGAAAAAAAAGAGACGTCGACCGACACGACGGTCTGGTCTTGTTTAGGTTGACGACCTAACGGACTTTGACTCGGGAATTTTGCTTCATAGCCTTTTCTTTCCTTTTCGTTGTTTTCTATCCCGCAAAACGTCTCTTGATTTTTATTTATTTTATTTTTAAAAATGACAAATTCGCCCTTTTCTCTTCTAAAGGTAGAGCGACCGTAATCCTCCTTTTCAACTTTCATCAATCTGCTTGATAATGTCTTTGGAAAGTGACGTTTTCAGGTCCCTGCTTTGCATTTACTTTGAGTCTGGCGTTTTACGGTTTTACGAACATTTCAGCTTGCGTTTCAGTACCGAAATGTAATTTACTTTACACACAAGCTGAAGTCTTTACGACTTGCCAAACCGTCCTTTCCGTGTCTCGGAAGAATGTTGTCCAGAACATAACATTTAGAAGCCGCTTTTGTTAAGTCGCGTTAAAAAAAAGGTGCGTGGAGATGCTTTATAGAAGCTAAGTATAAGAAACTGTTGAGGTAGCTCTATTGCAACACAAATGCATCAGCCAGTTACTACTTACTTGCTTACTAACTAAGTACCCACTGCTGGGTTTTCGGCCAAGTCGTGGCAGAAGAGAATAAGGAGCTCAGGACGACTCTATACCGAGCAGGCAGCGGGCGGGCAGCGGGCGGAGAGACACCGGTGAAGCGAGACACGCGAGTCACGACGACGCTCGGTTGCCCGGCTTTTCAGAAGGTTTCTGTTCAAACCACCACGCCAGCAAAAACTTGTCTTTCCAACACTTGCTTAATTGGCAAAAAACTTGGCAAGCCACCGTAACTCCGACGATGCTTCCATAAAACCTTCTGGTTTGCTGGCTAAACTGCAAAAATCGTCTTTTTAAACATGTTTTTTTTACCCCCTCGCCGTATAAAGCCACACCGATACGGATTGATTTCCCTCACCCAAGTTTACAGCGTGGCGAAGTCACAGCAAAAAAAGCCCCAAAATGGGAAGTAGCAGATGACTGACTTTTCATGCACCAACAACTATATAAACTAGGACCTCTTGTCAGCTTAACAATAGCCAGCTTATTAAAATGGTACGCTAATACTGACGAGCTCACGCTTGTATAACACGAAAAGAAACAACAGACAAAAATAAGTTTTAAAAAAAGAACAAACTGCGACAGAGTGGCCAAATAACCATCTGGGTAATGTTAATAGCTTCATCAATTTGTCACGTAGCCTTTTGGCCCCTAACCCCCTCTTTCTCTGGACGCCAATCGATATGAACGTAGCTTTTGGCCTTTTCCTGATACAAAACACCCGACAGAGTATCGTATACACACACAACAGTCCATACCGAAATATTTAAGGGCATATAACAGTGTCTTTTACCTTAATACCTTCCACATAGCGGTCATAAACTGAAACCTCCCCTCCAATAAACGATCTCTTCCTCTCTGTCTCTCTGTCTCTTGCCTGACACCCTTGTATATACACACCGTAAGTCTTGTAAAACCGCCATCTTTCCCCTTTCGGTACCGTGCTTTTTAACTTTTCCCCTCGCGTTTCCGGCAAAGGGCCATAGACAACCCCAAATCACATGGATGCTGGTTAGTCTACATACTTTGAAGAACAACTAGCTTTTTCTCCACTTTATGGTTCAAATATCACGGAATGTTCTTTATGGTTCAGGAGTTATTCGTACGAAAACATGTGGCTATGACGGCCCGGGTGTGACTTTGGACTCGTTGCCATGGTTACGTGTTTACGTCCATGCGTCAATGCTTCAAAATGGGCATTAACGGTGTCTGCGAATTTTTCCTACAATTTTTCGCCTTTCTGACGAATTTTTCTTCAAAATGGTCTCCTTTGGAAGAGGTTACTAGTCTGTGACGTCAGAGAGGTGTTGTAATCCACTTTTTAAAAAATACTTCTTTCTTTTAATAGCATTAATTACTACTTCGCGCATAATGGAAAGGCGATGAAGTATCACTAAGAACAAGATCTTGCAGCTTTAGGACAAGTTTTGTTTTTTGGTGGCTATTGCCCTTTGCATGATGTGCCTTTGCAGTTCTCGGCACTTGTTACCATGGTTACGTGTTTACGTCCATGCTTCAAAAGCTTCAAAACGGACAACAAAGGTGTCTGAGGAATTTTTCTTCAATTTTTCGTCTTTTTGACAATTTTCCTCCACATTTTCGTCTTTTTTAAGAGGTAAGACCTCTGTGACGTCATAAAGGTGCTATAATCCACTTTTTTAGGAAAAATCTTTCTTTAATAGCATTAATTACTACTTCGCGCATGATGAAAAGGCGGTGAAGTACTATTAAGAACAAGATTTGCGGCCTGCTTGTAAAGGCAAGTGTTTTTTTCTGTTTATTTTTTTGTGGCTATTGCCGTTTAAATGCTCTTCTCATCCCCGTCCCAGCTTTTAGAGCCCAAAGGCCCCTATGAAAACACCTATACTTTACCCAAAGTGGGTCAAATCTGGTATATCAACTGTCCAATTACCATTTTTACGACTCCAATGAGTCACTACCACAAAAAATGGTTGGTAAGCACTGTATGTTTTTGTTTAATTTATGTTTATGTTTTACCTCCAGGGCGATAGTCCTCCCCATCATCGACGCAATGGTATCGCAAATACTCTCCTTTCCTCGTCCGCCAAACTTTGCCTCGTATATTCCCTTTCTTGCCTGCTACAGTGACACACAAATCTTCGACCACCGCGTCGTTTTCTTCGGCACACGAATCCAAGTGACCTCCATCTTTCTCTTTGTCCTTTTCCTTGTCTTTCTCGTCGTCTGCGGCTTCGGCTTGATTGGTACTCTTGTTCGTCGGCTCTTCATCATTGCTCGACGACGCTGGAGGAGGAGCACTACTACTCCCATTATTGATGAGCTGCTGAGCGGCTGCATTGTTACGCCGTGATCGGGTCGTTGGGCTCGATTGTTGTGTTTCCTTCTGCTGTTGGCTGTCAGCTCTCGTTTTCCTGGGTGTACTGCGACCACCACTCCCACTCCCACTCATGACAGTGCTATTGACAGGACTATTGTTATCCTTGTTGTCTTTACTGGTCGCGTCTTTGCCTTCGTTCGTTGCCGAAGAACGTTTCGAGTCCTTGCTGCTGTTCCCGCTAGCATCCCCGACACTGGTACCACTGGTGCTGTCCTCGTTGGCCGGGCTTTCTTTGTTGCTTTTCATGTCCTTCTGGTTAGCCAGACTGTTGCTGCTGTTGCTCGTCGAGCTCTTGCCGCGGCTTTCCCCGCGTTCCTTGGCGCGTTTGTTTTCACTCGTTGTGGACGTCATCATGCTAATACACAGGCGTAAGGTGGGAAAATGGGAAAACGGGAAAACAACTAGTCTTGCTCCATAGTTAGTAGGTTCGGTTCCAATTCGGCCGTCTTGTTCTACTTTATCGCCACCACACGTCCAATCCCTGTCACTAGGCGAGACAAAGACAAAAACGTTTTAATTCATCCAATCTTGTCATCATATACACATATATCAAGTAGATACTGCTTATTGTGATCACGCTTGTCACAACACGTTCTCCGGTTTCAAAGCCCAGAGATAAATGGCACCCATGTGTCATGTTGTTGCAAAACGTTCGCTGGAAAAAGAATGAGAAACGGGTGTCACTCGAGTTCAAATTGGTAGTTTGGATTGGAAATGAATTAGGTTAGGTTAACGATTCTTATCAAATTTCGTTGACGAGAATCGTTCAAACTTGTACTTTCTTTCACTCCATTATAGCTGAAAAAAATTTCATTGTTCAAAATTGACACAACAGTGTCATTTTCGTTCCGCTGTCAAAATTGACATCATAGTGTCACTTTGACAGCAGCATAGATGAAACGCGTTTGTCACTAAATCCAGAGGACGTGTTGGCTTGTCAAGTGAATACTGATACTAATAAGCGGAGATTCTAATAACCGAAAATCGGAAATACGCAATAAAATGCCACGATTAATCGGCGCGTCAAACGAACTGGCTTGTTTAAACCAAAGAAACAAAGCAGCGTCTACTTTTAAACACTTTCCCCCACGTTTCTTTTTTCTAGAATCACTATACACCCACTTTGGTTTATTTCTTAACGATTTTTCAAGAATTACAAAAGAGATGATTGAGGAATTCCCAACTTAACGGCCGCTTTCCTTTGTGGCAAATCTTTTCAATGTACCTTGTCACAAGTTTCAATGAGCCGCAACTGCTCTTCTACACCTAAATCAACTCTTTTTCTCCTTCGTCGCCATTTTGTATAACCACACGTCTAAATTACAATCACACTGCGCCTTTGAGGCCTACTCCTACGCTTAGGTATAGGGTTCTCCGTTCTCACCACGATATCCTTTCTAATTTTCCCAGTCAATTAAAGGAACTGGTCATTCAATTGAATAACCTGCTCATTTAATTGACTGGGGAGTTTAGAACGAATTCCCCCCTAAGCGTAGTAGTATGCTGGAGATGCAATGATTGGTCAAAACGACGTAAAAAGCAATGTCGTTGGTCAATATGCCAAGTCCATGCAGCAATCAGTACTGCTGTTTCATTACTATATATTGTTTAGATTCTTTTGAAATCGATTTTATAGTATCCGAAAGCGTGATTCTCATAACCGACTGAAACTCTATCAATTGTATAATTTTGAATCGGTCTTTTAAAATTTGATTCCATAAAGCGGCGATTCTAATAACCAGTGATCGCAATAAGCGGCATCGACTGTATGACTGTATCTATATATACCCCCATGTTATTAACCAAGCAAATAGAAAACGATGCTTGCTGGTAACCACCCTCTTCACCACCCTCTTTTTTATCTCTCCCCCTTCTGTTCCCTAGTTATATAAATATATACACACGCATTAAGCTGTGCTGAGGCCAGCTAAACAAATCAATAGCAGAGAGACAGAGAGACCCCAACACATGAATTTTGCACCTTTCATCGATTATCCCTTTGGCCCCCCCCCCCCCCTTTTTGCTATTGGGAGCTTCCAGGATCCCAAACCCAAAAAGCTCAATTTCAAATGATCAACGCCAACACTTGTCAGGGTGCTTCCATGGAGCCGTTTGGCCATTATTAGACCGTGAAAAGTTGGTGTTAATGATAGCCCCCCAGCTCAATTGACTTTAACAAAATTGACCAATATATACACTCTCTAGTTCCTTTTTGGTTACTTTTATACAGATATATTTCGGAAATTTTTAACGCAGGAAGCATAGACCATATTAAGGGTATATAAAAACCGTGGTTTTGGGTTCGGATAATAGCTTTCGGTTCCAAAACACGCCAGCTTACAAGGTTCGCTACCGAGTTATACATAAGCCGGGAAGAAAAAAAAACTTCGGAGGTACAGGAAATTTAAAGACTTATTTTTTTTATTTTATTTTTTTTAAAAGAGAGCCTGTGCTGCCCCAGAGTCGATATGTACTGAACTCGAGATCCTAAAACACACTATACACAGACTCACGTTTGGATTGTCGCTTTGTGACGTCAGTTTTTAGCAACGAAAAAAAACCAAAAAAAATCCCGTTTTTTTTTTACCCCCAGCGGGTTTCTTGCTCGAGATGCATAGACTACAGACACAGATAATGCAACATAAGCAAGGGAAGACTGTTAACTCATTTGCATAAGCAGACGATAGTGATAGAGAACGTCTGATGGCCAAAAAAAAAAAAAAAAAAAAAATTGCACTATACCCAAACCCCGGCTAAAAGTTGTACTATACCCAAACGTTTGGCCACAAAAAAAAAAAAACGGCTTAGAGAGGTAAACCCCGGCTAAGACAGGTTATGTGGTACTGTATACGTTGCACGTAAGTATACCATTTATACTATTAGATATAATTGTACGTATATAGATAATCGTATGTACTGTATACATAAGGGTGTCTGGTATGTACTAATGTATGTATGCAATGGAATGCTGGTCTGTATGACGTGNAAAAAAAAAAAAAAAAAAAAAAAAAAAAAAAAAATGCACTATACCCAAACCCCGGCTAAAAGTTGTACTATACCCAAACGTTTGGCCACAAAAAAAAAAAAAAACGGCTTAGAGAGGTAAACCCCGGCTAAGACAGGTTATGTAGTACTGTACGTTGCACGTAAGTATACCATTTATACTATTAGATATAATTGTACGTATATAGATAATCGTATGTACTGTATACATAAGGGTGTCTGGTATGTACTAATGTATGTATGCAATGGAATGCTGGTCTGTATGACGTGTCGGGCAGCCACTTAATTGTTGCAGCAACTAAGGGAAGGGGGGTGTAAGTTTGTTAGTTATGTGCACTTGAACCAAATGTATTGCAAGGCAAGACAAGGACGCATTGCAGCGGGTTAAAAAGGCCCTACAGTTGGTAGCTCCAAAAAACGCAAGAGCCTTTGGAAACTTTCGCTTTCGCCTCATTTTTTTTTTAGTCTTGTCTTGCTGGACAGGCCAAGGAGTATATAGCAGATGTGAGGCTGGCGACGGAGCTGAGCTAAAGCACTATACAAAAGGGCTGTTGGGGAGTAGCAAGTCCACTTGTGCTACTCTCGGTTTCTAATTAGTCTGTAACTCATGTAAAGGAGGCGGTGCTCCGGTATGGGGCGAAGATAGTTTCGTACAGCAAAAAGAAAAAAAAATCCAAAATATGTATTAAAAAAAAGTGGAAATGTTAGCAGCGTGACGAAAACGACTGCATTTGTTTCCCCTTCTCGTCCGGGACTTCAAATTGCTTTAGTAAATAAAAAATGAAGCGCGCATGCTGCACAAAAAAAAAAAAAAAAAAAAAAAAAAAAAAAAAAATCGTAATCTTCCTCGAGAAGCTGTTTTGGAAGGCAAGTTCTTCCACTACTCCTGGACGAATGCTTCACATAAGCACACAGCTTTGAAATAGACAAAAGGAGGTTTTCATGATACACTCCACGTCGTCTATATAACTGCCAATGGAGCAGTTCTCAAGAGACAATTTCCGAGTTTTGGCAGTTTTCAAATTCTAAGCAGTGACACACTCACAAACGAAAGAAAAGTGCCGTTGTTTACTTTCATAGTAGGTATAGGAAATTAGTGAACTCAATTCCATGAACCTTTTTTGGCTGAGACAAGCATATTAGCTGCATTTTGGCATTTTCCAAAATTTAATTTGCCATTTCAAACGAAACGACTTTAAAGCCACGCTATTCCTCACGAATTGTAAGGACTGAAGAACAAGGAAGTAAGCAAAGAGCTTCTGGAAAGCCAATAGTCTATCATGAGCAGGGGCGTCACGAGGGGGGGGTGCACCCCCCCAATAGTTGACGATTTTACCGACTGTATCATACAGTCGGTAAAATCGTCAACTACAGTCGGTAAAACTAAGTAAAACTAAGGTCTCCACCCCCCCCAATGGAAACCCCCTCGCGACGCCCCTGATCATGAGCCTTCTCAGAGTCACACTGACGATTATCTATTCAAGATACTTCCCCAAGAAAAGCTTGTCCCTTGAACCAATTAGATTCCTTCAGTCAATAAAGTTGAGCAGGTTATGTAATTGAATGGCCTGCTCCTTTAGTTGGGGAATTTAGAAGGGATATCGTGCTGAGAACCCTATCTACGCGTAGAGGTAGTCTTGGCCTTTGCCAGGCCGGACTTGGAGCGCTACTCCGGCCTGCCTGGCAATGCTGAGACCAACTAAAAATTACCGACCTTTCCTACGAGTCCAGGCCGGGTTTCGTAGCGTTACTTCGGCTTGCTTGCAAAGGTGCAAACCAATTCAACAACGAATAGTTCCCCAGTTACTGAGCTCCTTAATTGATTGGGAATTTAGAAGGGATATCGTGTTGAGAACCCTACTAGCATAAACGTAGGCTTCAAATGACAGGATTGGTCTAAAACAACGGAAAAGCAATGTGATTGGTCAATTTGCAACGTCCATGTAGCGATCAATAAGTTCATTACTGTACTCAGTGTGCAAAGTTATCCGTTTGACACAATATCGCACCAATGCAGCCAGTGGAACGCACTATAAGTGTCCCAAATCGGGTCAACGCATTTATTGCTTTTGTGCAAGCGTGGGAGCGTTTACAACGATAACGTGAAAGCTCTCAAAGCTTGCAAAGCACAATCTAATGTCTCTAATGCTCTCTATCTAAGTCTCCGTCAAACAACCTGGGGACTAGATAATCAACGCCGATGTTTTATTATCAACATAAAAAAATGTACTAAAAACTCTTCGCCTTCAAAAACGATTTCAAAAACGATTTCGCTTTTAACATCAGTAACATGCTAACATCGGTCCAAATGGTATAGCGGCGAGGTTCCTAATTCTGCGCAAAAAAAAATCCCCTGTTCTTCTCAATTATGACTGAGTTATAGCTCGGGCATTGGCACATTGAGTAAACAATTAAGTTGCCGTAAAAAAATAACTCAAAAAATAGGGAAAAGGCAAGCAAAAAGGTTGGGTTGCGTTCTGCTGTGCTTGAGACGCTTGTGCGTTTTTGCGGCCAAGCAAAGCGGTTTATCCGCCTTGGGGACCGGAGAAAACCACGAGAATGCCTATCTCAATTGGCGAGGCATTGCAGACCCAGGAAATGGCCGCTCTGATGAATGCGCCACGTTCGAGAGCGCCACACACATCCACAGAGACACCGGTGCGATGCCGCTTAACCCAAAGCTCAGTGACATAACTCAGTTTGCTCCAAAGTCTACAAAGCAGAAGCGCTGACTTGAAAAGGGGCAGAAAACAGAAACATGATTCAATCAACCAAATAGCCAACAAGGGAAACAAAAACCTAATATCTTTCTTTCTTTCTCTCTCTAGATCTCCCCGAGAGGAGTCCAAGAGGATTTTCAGCATTTAACAACCGAGCCCACAACCGGTTTTTCCTCAGGGGGAAAAGACGGAAAGTCACAAGCCTTAAAGCCATAGCAAAGCATTTTATGCAAACTTAAATACTGGATCCCACAGCTGTCTACGAGGTCTACGTGTATCTACAACGTGTTCCGTATCGTTTATATGCTTCCAAGCTTTGGAAACGCCCCCACCTCAACACTGAAACCTCCCCTCCTCCCCACCCACCATCCACCTCCCAACTGTCAAAATCTATCCTCATTTGCGTGCCAAACGAGCGGGCTAGACACAAGTGTGCATGTGTACAGTTCCACCATGCCCAGGTGTATTTTTATTGTCACCTATTTACGACAAATTAATCTCCCGCACCTGCAAGACACAATGTCCCGAGCTCCTTAAAAATAAACCAGTTACAATGTGTTACAATGTCTCACCTTTCTATTTTTGTTCAAATAAATTATTAAAAAAGCGTCGGTTCTATTCACGATCATTTTATTTTTAATCATTTATTTTATTATCTTATTTCTAATAATTTTTTACTCATTATTATTTTTTTTTATTTCGGTTCCCAACGTAGGCTCGCGCCTATTGTCGGTTTTATTTAGTCAGGTACAACTATTTTATTTTATGTATTTTTAAATGTAGTTTTTTCATTTATTTAATTTTTTAGAATTTTTCTCAATTGTCGGTTTTGTTCATTATTATTTTATTTTTTACGATTTTTTACTTTATTCGTTATTATATTTTCTAAATAGAGGAATGCCGAAGACGATAATGTGTCGCTAAGCGATATAGTTCGTCTTAAAAAAAAAGAAAAAAAAAGTCGATTTTATTCATTATTATTATTTTATTTTTTTAAAATAAATTTTCAATTTTATTCATTATTGGGTGAGGATCTTTAAGAGTTTTAAAGAGTGCCTATCTGAATGGTGTCTCATTAAAAAATGCGTTTTAAGAGCGTATGGGAGATGGGGGCATATTTCAAGTTGCCACGTTACTTTGCGAGTTCCTGGGTCAAGCTTTATAGAGCAGCTCACTCAAGCCATCGATCTTTAGTAGGGAAACGTTTCGAACCGAAGCCCCCCCCCCCTCTATTCCCCAATGTTTTGTAGCCTGGCAAATCGCCTCTAGGAATGCTTTACCCTCCTCTTATTCCCTTGTAGCATGAAAAATAGCCTCAAGCACTTGATTACGTTTTATCCAGATAACACACGATAAGTTGGACCAGGTAAGGAAAAACTTTCGCAGCCAAACTTTTACGAGCGGGAACGACGATAACCGAAGCTTCCGAGTTGGAAAGACTTGGGGGATAAAAAGTCGATCTTTTGTGGATACTTTTGGGTCACAAAGGATCTCCCTTCGTCTTCTTCGAGCTCTCTTTCTTAAGTTAATTACGAGCCCAAGCGATAATTTGCAGGTCAAGGACGTGAAAGGTGGCTGGAAAATCAATAAAGTGCACGTTTTTTACCCCTTAAAACCCCGAAAAAGTAAAGAAAACAAAGAAAAAACGGCAAAAAGGAAAGAGTTTATGCTGCGGAACAAGATATCCATAGCGCCGTTTGCAAAGGGAGTTAAGTTGGCTATTGAAATTGTTGACATAATCGAGTACATAAAAAAGCTATTCTTCCCCAAATCCCTTTATCTCGCTCGCTCTCTCTCTCCACACTGTGTGTCCCTCAAGCTCTTACGGGGTCGTCGAGGTGCAGTACAGAATCTTACGGCTGGTGGTGGCCCATATATTAGCGAGCCGAGTGGATCGATTCCCGACATAAAAGATCGATCTGACATGTGTCGGGGGGTGTTTGCGTTTACCGTTTATGCACGACGGCTGCTTAATCAATGGCTTAAAAGCGAGACACGCCATCTGCTTTTTGCCGTAAGGGCTCCTCAATTATTTGCCCCCCAAACTTGCCCCAACTTGCCCAAAACAAAACGTTCGCAAGACAGTAAAGCACTGCCTCACACTTTGCCCCCGTTTTCCCCGCTTTGCACATACAGACACAAGTGAAAAAAAGCCTTTTTGCCGCTCTTTGGCAACAATGAATTTCTCCCATGAGTAATACATTCCGGGCTTCCGGGCACACTGCCAAAAGCTCCAGATTACGTGCATAAATGAGCCAAACTCCCTTTGACAACTTTTTTTTATTATTTTCTTTCTAAGGTATGATTGTATTTTTTTCTATTTATTTACTTTTTAATTTTTTACTAACCGTTAATTTGACACTACACTCATTGAATTACTTTTATCCACTTTTAGGCTTAAGGTACGACTGTTTTTTATTTCTTTACGTTTGCTTAATTATTTTTAATTTTTTAATTTTTTTGCTATTTTTTTACTATTTTGTATCTTTATGAACGTTTATAATTTATATATTTTGTAGATCAAATGACTAATAAATTGATTGGCAATAGGCTATTGCCTACGCCGATTAATAAATGAATAAAATATATATATTTTTTTTCACTTTTAGGCTTAAGGTGGACTGTAGGCTTAAGGTACGGCAGTTTTTTGTTTAGGTACTTTTTTTATAACTATTTATTTATTTACTTTTTTTAATAACCTTAATTTTTTTAATTTGACACGACACTCATCGTAGACTTCCGCAACCTACAGCTAAAAGGGGAGGGTCACGCGGATCTTGGAGTTGCAAAGGGGGTGCAAAAAGAGGGGGTTGGCATTTTGCTTCAGTATGGATAAGTGTATCGATCAGTGCAATCTCCAAAGACCCCCTTCCTTGGGCTATTCTGTGCCCGTCCTCCCCAGTTTCCTTTCTTTCCCTTTATATTCCTCTACCCTCTTACCACCCAAAACTTGGGTCCTTCTCTATTCAAGCTTTTTTTTTTCTTTTTTCATTCCGAAAAAGACGCCTATATCCTTTTGACAAAGCTTTTTTTAAACGCGGGTGGCAACTTTGAAAATTAAGAATGAAAAATTTCGGTCTTTTTTTAAAAAAAAAACAAAAAAAAAACTTTGCCTTTTTTAAAAGCTTTTCGCCACATTCTCCCCTTTTGTGTTCGTCCCCGGAAAGACAAGACAAATCGCAGGAGCCTTGTAAACTAAGTGTCTTCCCTCTTAATTGCATGATCAAGTGAAAATAATAAGAAAATAATCGAAACTAAAAACAGAATCCAAACGAAAATAAAATGAATAATCCCCAAAAAGAGGAGAAATTAGCCTCCCTTTCCCAACCATTTTTCTTTAAAAAAAAGTCTCTCTTGATCCCTAAAAGCCTCCGTGAAATCGATGTTTCTTTTCACTGGCTCTTGCTTTGACGCATACTTGAATTCCCCGTTATCTTTTTCCACGTCCAACACAGCGCGGGGAACTTGATACATGATAGGCAATCGGAACCCCACACAATTTCCTTTTTTTAAATTTTATTTTTAGTATTTTCCTCCCCAAGAAGGCTACTAATAGGTCATCAGCTGGGACTAATGAAACATTAAGTGATCTCATTTGAACATTTTTCAGACAGAAAGGTCGACAGACCTCATCTATTCGTATTTAACCCAATGTGGACTCCTTCGCCAATGACAAAAAATGTTT
Organism: Lepidurus couesii; assembly: GCA_022832235.1. Classification (NCBI taxonomy): domain Eukaryota; kingdom Metazoa; phylum Arthropoda; class Branchiopoda; order Notostraca; family Triopsidae; genus Lepidurus; species Lepidurus couesii. The sequence goes on along the minus strand of JAGJRP010000092.1, from coordinate 74,488 downwards.
CTGGTAGGTGATTTACGTGTGTGTCTACGTATAGGGCTCCGTGGCACAAGGCTATGGCACGGGGTACAGACCCAAGCCAGGCAAAGGCAATAACTGAAATGATCTAAAGCAAGAAGAGGAGCACAGATGCCAGATTACAGGCTTGCCATGGCTTATGCAGCCAGCAAGCAAGCTAGAGTCGAATGAATTCCCCATAGGATCCTATTCCACCCCTAACATTTCCTCCCTCTTTTGCCGCGTCTCCAATTCTCTGTCCTATGTGCCCCCTCCCTTTTAGCCCCCCTCCCAAAAAAAGGGGGCAGCCTCTCCCTCCCCTTGTAGCCTTCCAATTTTCCTCCCTGCCACAGCTTCCGTTGGGGCTATTATACACGATACGATATGAGCCAGAGACACACACACATACACAACATACATGAACACATATGCATGCAACACACGTCACGAACTTTTTCCCTTTGGCCGAACAAAAACGGAAAATTTCCCCATAAATCCCTCGCTCCCTTTAATATACCCATCCTCGTGCTTCGCAAATCAAAACCCTCTAACGCCTTAGTCAATTCCCCTATTGGAATCCTCCAATTTTTTATTATTTTTTAAAATTTTTATTTCTATTTTTTTTAACTAAACCGGCGTAGGCTCGCGCCTATTGCCTTGGGCTGTATTATGAGTACGGTTGTACAAAAAATAGAAATAGAAAAGAAATAACAGAACAAATAGAAATAATAGAAATAGAAAAATATTTCTATTTTTATCTAATTTTTAGTTATATTTTTTTCTGATTTGTATTTCTATAATCAGGCTTTTTCTAACATGTGTTTATTTTTTATTTAGAATTGTCTAGTTTTACTTCTATGTTTCCTCATTTTTCTTTAGATTTTTTCCAAGTTTTAGTTACATTTTTCTGTTCAAGTCGCCGCCCCCAAAAAAGTTTCAAAAGAGCTTTTAGCGCATTTCAAAGTTGAAAATCTCGTATTTCGTAGTCCATTTATCATGGAAATGGGAAAATGGACAGTGTCTAGGTGTATATGTATATGTCCGTGTGGACGCAGTAAAAATCCCAGAAAATGGAAGATAACTTATCGTGTGTGCATATGGCTATTCTAGACACACACATACATTAAGGAAGTTACCTTCCTCTCACCCCCTCCTCCCCACCCCTGGTTTGGGAAAGATATGGTATATAGACTTCCCTCTCTTTTTTTTGCTTTCAGGGAAAAGGATCTAATCAATGCCGTTAACGGTATCAAGCGCATCTAGTAGAGAAATTGGATGGGTAAAAAAAAAAAAGAAAAAAATCCCCAGGTCGCGAAAACCTTGCCCTAAGGCGGGCAAACCGCTTTCTTGTTCTAGCAACCCGGAATTGCAACTTCCGTTCTGCGCGGTTTTTTCCACTTTTTTATTCTTTTGGGGACTCGCCAGTACCTAAAGAAAGTGTTCATAGCTGAGTAATTGGACACTCTTGCTTGCGCGATATCGAACTTCTGTGGCACGTTTTCAATTTGGCTGCCTCGTAACACACGTATGAGCTGATGGGTCTGATATAATTTGAATAAATAAAAGAAAACGACGACGATCCAGGGCAAGAGGGTGGAGGCGGAAGGAGGAGGAAGCAGACCGAAGGAGGATTTTGTTTAGTATGTGTTTCTAGCTTTCTGGAGCCCATTAGGTTGCACCCTCACGCACACGACTCGAGTCCAAGTTCTTGCTCGAGCTCAACTTGGATTAATGGTCGGCTTAATTACATCCAACGGCATGGAAATCACGCACCCCTTACCGAATAAAAACAAAAAGAAAAGAATACAGCGGCCAACGCCAGAAAACAAGACTAGATCACAACCTTTCGGAGGATTCTGACCAGGCAATGGCACTAAATAGCATCACTCTTTAACTTCTTTTTCCTCCTTTGTACTTCCTGAACCTATTCTCAACAGTTTCATGAGTATTCACGACAAAACCATCTGCACCCACCACGAAGCTTTACAAAATGGCGGCGTTTTCGGGGTTATCCCGTGATCCTGTCCGGACGTGCAAGTCTTTCATTTACGAAAACCTAAAAAAGCCTAAAAAGCCTCCAGATTACCCCCTTGGAGTATTAGACTATGTTACTCTGGGACATTATGAAAAGACAGTGTAAAAAAAAAAAGTGTAAAACAGGCCGCCATTTTGATCACGACTTTTTCTTCGCTTGCCCAAGTGGAGGTATCAAAAGGTTTTCAGCATTTCAGTATTTCAGTGCAAAAGGTTTTTTCGCGCTTGTCAGTAACGGAAACGTGAAACTTGACTTTAGAAATGCGAGAATCGCACACAACATGCATAAAATACATCAAATCGATTCATTAACATGTGCCGAAGACGGTACAAGTTAGGCGATATAAATGTGTCTTAACAGCCCTCTCGCTCGCTCGCCTGGATCGTGGCCAACGGACGAGAAAATATCCCGGCAATGCTTCCCTTACCTTGATCTCTGGAATCCCTGGGCGAAGAGGGTGGCAGAATATTCCGAGCTTTTCTAATTCTTGTGGGTTGTGGATTGCACGAAGGTTTACGGTTTAGGTCAAGTTATTCCAATCGCTTTATGACAGAGACAGCGAGAAAATTACCAAGTTTTCGAAGAAGATGCACACGTCACACGACGACGACACGTATTAGCTTTGCCACGAAAACGAGCTATTATATGGTGTTATGCTTGGTGAGCAGCACAGTACTGATTTGCATACAGTTTGGTCGGAAAAGTTTCTCATGACAAAAGACCAAGTTTCACAAGCTTGGAAAACTGCTGAGAATGGAACAAGAAAGCAAACCACTGCACCCAGACACACGCACACCAATAAACAGCTGCAGGAAGCAGACAACGAAAAAAAAAAACACCCTTAATTTGTCTCTGTCAAATTTGGTTGTGTTTTTGCCCGTTCGGCCCTAATATTACGTCTTTATCTTGCGGATCGACTTTACATTAACACACAACACGATTTCAGTTTTCAGAAAACGAAAAAGAAATACTAGAAGATGGGTGTAGAAAAACGTGCTCTAATGGTTTTCTCTCACCATCGTGATTTGCAAGTCAAATGGAAAAAACGTCCGGGGTTGGACGGTCTAGAGCTCACTTAGCCGCACGTCTTTCCACCACTACGCTTTCCCGTGAACTGCGATCCGATCGCGTCCATCGCTCCCTAGTGTCTTGCGGCTTTTGTCGAGCGGAACCGGAATGGAGCGACCCCGGGAAGCGCCATTCGCAGCTCCTTAAAACGGGGCGCTTGGGATGTTCGGAAAACGTAAACGTTCGGGAACGATCGCGTTCACCAAATTACATGCTTGCTAACTATGAGGGAATAACAGATTGTCTCCACTTTGTTTGGTCAAATCTCGTGTCATTTTTTGTCTTGTTTGGGATTCTCACACTACAAAAGGAAAAGAGAGGGAAGGAAAAAAAGAGGTGTGTGTTTTTCCTCAGAGTCTCCTGCTGCGGATGCCCGGGTGCCAAGGCAGAGGGTCACTTCCAAGGAGGCATACTACATACAAACGCAAAAAGGAACGAGAGAGAGCGAGATGACTAAAACTAGGGGGGTTTGGGGATGACGAAGAGGTTGAAAGGCACTAGAGAATTGTTGAAGAAGGATGGCGGGGGGAAAGTTCAGAGGTTCTGCTTTCCCAAATAGCCTACCTTATCTTACACCCCTTTTATTTAATCCCCCATTCACCCGATGTACCCCATCGCCCTGAAGGCGATCTCTGGCACTCTTGCATGCTAATTTGCTTAAAGGCCACCCCCTTATGCCCCCCGTGACTGCATACTTTGCCAGCTTTTTAATGAAGATCACTCACCCTCAATGCGACAAACAACCTACAACCCACGAAGACAAGTCTTCTTGCGTGTGCCTGTTTTGTGGTTCTGGCTTGGGTTGTTCATTCAACAGTACCTTTTTCTGACGTGACGTCCGGGTCTCCTTTTTTAAAAAAATTTAAAGAGTTAAAAAGGCGAACGGCAGCAGCGCCTCAATAAAAAAAAATGAAAAGCATGTGCTCCTTATCCGAGTTTTAAATTTTTTCTTTTTGGGTGAAGGGAGGTAAATCTTTTCGCTAAGGATTACGTGGGTGACAGCCAGTTTTTCCGTCCTAATACTTCAATCTCTTCCCACTCTCCCAGTCTTTACACGTTAAGGATGCTAAGGTCAAGAAATGGCGCATATATATAGCATATATACATACATGGAATAATTACAAGCTCGGGACTTTGATTATCTAGTGATAGACTTTTATCTGTCGTCACTTGGCAAGAATTAGTATTACTTAGCTCTCTCAACGTCGAATCACTTTTCCAGATGGAAGAGCTTTTCTCGTGCCATAAATGCGCGGAGCACCGTTGCAGACCGCATCTCGTCTTCCTCCTCATCTTGAGCAAATGGGCCTCATGCCAAGGTTTGGTGTATGGCTCGGGAGTAAAAAGGGGAGAGAAACAAAATGTAAAGCTCGCTTTTCCCAGTTCAAAAGCTCCAAGCTCCGGCATGCATGCAGAACTTGAGTTGAAGCAAAGCTATAAGGGTCAGACATCGTTATCATCATTTGTCATTAACAAGAGGCCGGAGATATGTGGCTCTGGCTTTTGTTATGCTGCATATAGCGCGAGATGTTGGCTGTTGGCTAGTACGGTCAACTCATTAGTCATATTTGTTGTAACCTAAACCACAAAGAAAACATGACCGCGTCGTACTCATCACTTATGGCTACAGCTCGTCTTCTTTTAATTACATGTATATTTCACGTTCAGCTCTAAGAAAACTCTAAAACTCATAGATAATAAGACGAAAATACCACAAAAAAGGTAACAGGAGTGCACTGTTCACTGTAATGGACGTCATGGGGAAATTGTTACGTGGCTTGTCAACGCGTATCATATTAACAAGTTCTTTTTCCTGTCAACCCATGCAAAGCCTCTGCTTATTCAAAACTGATGCGCTCTAGGGATAACATTTGAGGCCAAAACGAAACGGCTGTGAAGCACACACACAAACATATCCCCCTGAAAAAAAACAACAAATATTATTAGAGCATGATGGATGGAGGATCGTTCTCCTCGAGCAGGAAGAACGGAGAAGGAATAACTTGCTCCACAATGCAAGTTTCCTCCGGTCTCCGTGAAACCTTGGGAACAAGAGGGGGAGGGCGAAAACACTTTTTTCGATTGGCATTTGCCTAATGAGGCGACTCCGCGACCCTAAAAGTCCACGTACGCCTCAAGAGCTCAGCTTCACTTTTGTTCCTCACACGCTCACGCGGCATACATTGGTCCCGGGATAACGCCATCGGGAAAAACTGGGGCCATGTTTGGTTCTCCTTTATAGCGTGTTGGCAGTGTCTTGGGTGAGATAGGGAGGAACAAGTTTGGGTGCAGAAGGTTTTTTAAGTAGCTCAAGTCGTCAACTGAAAATGGTTCTTTCTGGGGGGCGAAACGACACTAGTCCTTCCGTTTCCGTTTATAGAAGTATAGGAGAAGGTTTGGGTGGGTGGGAGGGGAGGTTAATTAATTCCTTTCCTTCGCACGTTTCGTAATTCATTCATATACTCTCGTCAGAAGCTTCAGCTTCCTTCGGGCAGGGCCCCTTAATGGAGAGCGTGCCGCTCAAGAGCACTTGGTTCCAATGTCACGGACAACCTTTCCTTTTCGATTTGCTCCTGGTAGACGTGACAATCTTGCTCGGGAGTAGAGCTTGTAATTGACGGCGCAGATCGCTATATGAATCACCCCCGGAGAGACGAGCAAATAATGTTCCCAGTATGAGCGGGATGTAGGACCCATAACCCGAGGACAAAAAAGCGAGTCCAAAGGATAAGAGAGAAAAAGAAGGAAGCCAACAAGACGAGACATTCCAGAAAAGAGATCATTAGCAGTTATCATAACACCAATATCATAATCGTTATACGTTACTTGTTCTCATGGCTTAACATCTCTAATGCGCTTTGTTGTTTGCTTAACAACGTTCGATAGTGACTGAGTTGTCTCCCAAGTTGCATCTTGTGGCGAGTAAATCGTCCACGTTGTCGAACTTTTTTCTCCCGCTGTCGAGCTTTTTCTGCTGCTGTGGCTCTAGTGACGTCCTGTTGGGGAAAAAACGAAAGAAAAAAATCAAGGCATGCACTTTACACACATACAGCCATCAGCACACCATATAAGAGCGTTAGCGAGGAAACCGTATTAAGCCTTTGTTTGGCAGAAAAACCTTAATGTTGCAAAGTTTTTTGCTGATTGCCGAAAAGAGAGACAAATAAATATAAACATGAGAATATTTATATAATACTATTTATATAATATATATATGAGAGATATAAATGCGGAAAAGGAGATATGACCAACCTATGAAAATATGACCAACCTTTAATTTCTGCCCGAGCTGATCCGCGAGATTGATTCCTTGGACACATTGGGCCGTTAAGCGTCGGACGTCTTGGAAGCACTTTTGCGAAATTGCGCGTGAAACACTACGTTCCGTTGTCATTTCTTGGGCGAAATGCAGTAGTTCTCCTAAATAGCGCTTCAGCGTGAAACTCGTTTCCTTGGCAACCATAACTCTTTTGTGCAAAGTTTGGTTCCTCCTGAGCTCCTTCCTAAAGTACATAAGGAACAGCAAGCCAGCAAAGTTACTCTCATCGGCCAACCGGAGAGAGAGAGAGAGAGAAAAAAGAAAAAAAAAAATCAAATCATAAGATCTATCGTATTACTGGTGGAGCTTGCGGATACATTGCAATTGAGTCTCTCGTTCAAAGCACGTTGACCGAAAAGCGGCTTCCACTTGGGTTGCTTGCTGTTGGGCTTCTTCCAGTTGACGGACAAGTTTGTCGGTTCCTTGGCGGTACTTGTCTTTTAACACTTGGAGCAATCTGCATAAATCAATCCCCCATACATTTTCCGTCTATAAATCAAAGGCTAGGCGCAAACAAGCAAAAACCTAGGAACGCCAAAACACCTGAGTCCAAAAAAGATCAAGAGATGACAAACCTCTTGCATTCTTCGACGACGGCGCAGTGTGTCTCGTAGGAAATACACAATTGATTTTTCGATTCCCATCGGAGGACGTCATTGGGAGTCTCATGGCTCGGCATTTTACGGACCTTCGTCGTTTTCTTTCCGCCTGTAGCTTCATGCTGATGAACCCGCGCCGTAATTTCTGTTTTTCCTTCATAGCCGATGGAAAGAAGAAAAAGCATTCATCAGCTTAATTAGTTTCCTACTCATGTCGGAGCAATATACGGAAATGCAACGATTTGGAGCCAGCACTCACGAACGCTTACTCGGCTGTCGCTCTGGCTCCCGTTGCAGCAGTCTCTGCTGCAAATGCCAACGCTCCTCAGTCCATGCTTTCTTTTCGCGTTCGAATTGCGCTCGTAAATTTGCATTTTCGCCCAAAATGGTGGCGGCATCCTGTTGCAGTTGGATCCATAAACCACGGCTAATCGTCACCTTTGCGAGACAACAAAAACCGAGCCGAGAAGAAAGTTTAGCACTTCCTCCCACTATTATTACAAAGTAAATCCTACCGTCTCTTGGTTGGGGCCAAGTTCTTTTGGGCTACAAGGCAAGTTCATCATTTTTTTCCCGACTTCGTTTTTCATCTCTCGATTGGGAAAAAAAGCCTCCAAAGTTTCCTTGATCTTTCTACTTTCTTCTCCCCACTCCTCTAGGCTTGTGCTCCGACTCACTTAAAGGAAGCTAGTCCCGTATCGAGTGTATTAAAGTGTTCCAGATCCCGTTTGTTCTTCTCATATCCTCATTATTGATCCAAGAGCGTCTTGCTTGCTTGAGCTTTATGCCAGCCAAAAGGAGAGAGACCTGTTATTCATTAACATGCTCTTGGTTCAAGCCGGTAGGGGTTACTATAACGACACGAGACAAAACATGCCAACTCAAGCTGTTACCTTAACTCAACCGGATTTGTTACCTTGTTTGTCACGTCAGCTGAAGCACTTTCGCAGTTTTTGCCAACCCCCTCAACACAAACTAAGATTAGAGGCGTAACTAAACAGCGAGCTGTTGTATCTGGTACAACTTCATTTTACTTTGGTTATTTTTCTGTGTGAAATAAAACTGCCGTGGAAAAAGGCAAACACTGTCTAGAATATCCTTTCGAAAGTGGGGCCAAGATTAGTATTCCGTTAGATGGCGTAGTTCTACATGTTTTGAGAGCGTCTACATCTGGCGAGAGCTCCGTTTAGAGGCTGTAATTTGCCCAGGGGATTTTGCAATCACGGTGTTTTTCTCACAGCTCTGTTTGACGACAGTCAGGCAATTAGCTATCAACAACCGTGAGTTTAGGACGTGTCAAGACGTTTCCCAACTCTGTTTGGAACTTTTGAGCGATCATGGGTTGTGACGGAGGTACTATTCCTAAACGTGACGAATTGGTTAAAACTAGGAAGAAACCAGAACAGGTAAAGTGTTTTTTTGCCGTTATTACTAATTAGGCAAAGATTATAACTACACTTTGTTTGGCTACAGAAAGATAAAGACGCAGAATTACACTGCAAATGGAGGCTATGTTCAGTAACGCAAGAGATGCTTAGAACCCCCGTTGTGGCGTGTGAACTGGGAAGGCTGTATAACAAAGACGTGGTTATTGAAATGCTTCTGGACAAGTCCAAAGTAGTTCCCAGCGCTGAGCATATCCGAAACTTGAAGGTACATGCATAATGAATTGACGTGTACTATAAGAGCGCACATTAATATAATCCATGCTGGTTCTAATAGGACATCAAGGAATTGAATCTGACTACTAACCCTGCGTTTGGAAAGCGGAATTGTCCCAGCAAAGGCGACACATATGTGGATTCCCGAGCTACAGAGTATATTTGCCCCATCATTGGTTTGGAAATGAACGGCAAGTTTCGATTCTGCTTTTTGTGGTCGTGCGGCTGTGTTATGTCAGAGAAAGCCGTTAAAGAAATTAAGAGTACCGTTTGCCACAAATGCCAGAAACCCTTTTCGGAAGAGGATGTCGTTGTTCTGAATCCTGGCAATGATGAATTGTCTGCCATTAACGATCGTATGGATGCTCGACGAGCCCGAGCCAAAGCGGACAAAAAAAACAAGGCACAAAAGCGCAGCGGAGAAGAGGAAACCTCAACTCAGACAAACAAAGCTAATGGCAAGAAATTGAAGAAGGACAACACCAACCTTCACGCTGGAGCTGGAGTCAAATTGACGCCTTCTGACCCAGCGCTGGCTAAAATGTCAGCCGGATATAGTGTTGCCAAAGATGAGTCGACAAGCGAAGTTTACAAGTCGCTTTTTACGACCCATCGCACGGCCATAGAAAAAGGCACGGCCCACTGGGTTACGTTTAATCCGTTTTACAACTAATATGAACGCTTAATGGAAATGGTGCACAAGACACAAAAAAGGAAATAAATAAATACGGTTATTTGTAAAGTTGTAATTGGTGTACTGTTTCATAGTAGATCAAGGAAACACTTTTTTGTTATTTTTTTTCAAGCCAACTCTTTAGCGACAATCACGCCCATTGGTTGAATCCCATCTTGGTTCACCATCCGGACTTGGAAATTGGGCAGATTGACAATCAAACGTTTTTGAATCTCGGCAACGCATTTCTTCAAGAGGTCGTAGGCTTGTTCTACCGTCATATCTGTGAAAAATAAAATAAGAAAATAATGATTTTTTATCGTCAAAACCGTGCAAGTTTGTTTACCGCGTCTGTAATATCGGTCCATAATGCCTAAGCTAAAATAGCCTCCATAACCGTGCGAAGCGTATGGAACTTTGACCATTGTCGCAAGGTAATCCATAAAGTAAAGCTGTGGTCCTGTTTCTTTGTCGCAACCAGCCAAAAGAAGGTTGACAGAGTACGGAGACTAAGAAGTGTTGGTAAGATTAGATGCGGATTTCAGTTATTTGCCAAGTTTTATATGTATTTACCCTGCTTCTCAGAGAATCGGCCAAATTACGTCGTGTAAAGTTGGCCGCAGCTTTAGGGGAGAGTTCATAGCCGTTTTTCATTTTATAGAGTTGAATGTTCTTGCTAATGAACTCCGCAAACTGAGAAGCATCACCAGACTCGCCATTTACAGCCATAATTAGCCGATCCGACATTTTATACATTTTGTCTTCATCTAGCAAAAAGAAAAATACCATTTTTAATTTTATAATTTATCAAGTTTAGTTTGAGAATCTTTTAACTTACCTTGTTTGATGACAATAATGCTGTGGGCACATGTCATATCTGACGCAACCAAGACAAAGTCATTACAAGCGATTCCTAATAAGCATTCCATTTTCACGTTCGATATTTTTCTACTCTTTCAGGAATCAAAACACCCTAGTAAGAGCATAGTCATGAAACACCGTTGCCTTTCTTAAATAGAATTGTTCAAAATTGCTATTAAATTTATAGAGTTTCTAAAGAAGGATAACTATAGCATTGATAATTATTTTAGTACAAAATATATATAAAACAAAAATATTTATAATCGTAAATTTCAAATAGAAGAGTACGCATCATTTGGCAACACTGCAGTCAGCAAAGTTTTTGGTGTGGCTGGGAGCTGTCTTGTTTTTCACCGGTATTTCGTCCAGTGAATCTTTCCAGGTAAGTTTGATCAATTTTCATTCCTTTCGTTCTTTTTTTAGTCGAGTGAAATTATAGTTTCGCTGGCTAATTGTGGCTAAATGTTATATACACATGCGAAACCAGACATTAAGTAAAAAGACCGCCTTGGGGCGTTAAATGGGTGGTTCTGGGTCGTTTGCTGCCCAAAATTGGGCATACACATACATGTAGAGCTCTAGAACTAAAGCTACTGAAGCATTGCAAGATGCCTTGTTAAACCAAGCGTATATACACTTGTATTCTAGTCATGGCCGTCAACGTCTATTCCACCAGTGTGACCACGGATAACCTAAGCAGACATGACATGTTAGCTTGGGTCAATGACTGTCTGCAAGCTCATTTGGGTAAAATTGAAGAGCTTTGCACCGGAGCAGCTTATTGTCAGTTTATGGATATGCTGTTTCCAGGTGGTACGTATTCGTCCAACCTTTTTAAGATAACGCTTTGGTGTTCATTCACGGTTTTTTCTTACGATATAGTCAGCCTCGTAATCAAGAAAGTCAAATTCAGGACCAATCTGGAACACGAGTACATTCAAAACTTTAAACTTCTCCAGGCAGCTTTCAAGAAAATGAACGTAGAAAAGGTAAGTTACAGCTGCTCTTGTTTACTTTCGTCATTTCCCAAAACAGAACCTAACAAATGAAGAGGATCTTGTTTATGTCTTGCGCCCGAGTAGATTATTCCTGTAGATAAGTTAATCAAAGGTCGCTTCCAAGACAATTTCGAGTTTCTCCAATGGTTTAAGAAGTTTTTTGACGCCAATTACGATGGTAACCCTTATAATGCATTGGAAGTGAGATGCGGCGAAAGTTTAGGGTCGGGAGGCGGCAATTCATCAGTGGGCGGGTCTCTGTCGCATTTGGCAGGCGGTTCGTCCGGTAGATACACACCTCCCCAGTCACAACATCGGCAACCTGCCAGGACGGGTAAATCGTCTCGAGAGTTTGCTCCAAGTCTGTATCGATTCGACCAGATTTCTTTTTTTTTAAGTTGATTAGTAGGCAAGCCACTTGGGTTTTTTTACTTTTCTACGTCGTTTTGTTCCAGTCGACCTCTTGAGTTGCCTTAAAATATCGGTGTGCATCGCATCATGTCTGTAAAAAGTCATTCGATTTTGTAAGCAAGTGGCAGCGCGACTGGTCAACTTGACATTCGTTAGAGTTTCCTTTCCTCTTGAGTTGACATTAGCATAACCGAATTTTACCCCTTATTAAGTTTCCGCGTAAGCTTGTGGAATGACTAGTTTTCGCTGGATGCTAACGGAAACGTGGTTCACTGTCGTCCCGAATTTATTTCCTTGTTTTTTTACTATATTTTTTACTATGTATCCTTGTAATGATTGCATGGTGCTTCAACAGAGTGTAACAGTGTCGGTGTCTTCCGTTTTTTTGGTTTTTCGCAGATAATCCCTATCGATAGACTGGTCAAGGGCCGTTTCCAAGACAATTTTGAGTTTCTACAATGGTTTAAAAAATTCTTTGACGCCAACTACCAGGGTGACACTTATTACAATGCTTTGGAGGCGCGAGGAGGCGAACACTTGGGGAATGGAGGGGCAAACGCTCCCACGGGGGGTGGAGCCTCAAGACCCCCTCCTCGCACCGCCATGGTGAAACCCCAAGCTCAGGGTATATTTAACCTTTCTATCGCTCTTTCTTTCTCACCTGTGCTTAAAAACTTCAAACTAAAAAAGAACAAAAATGGAACATTAGGAATTATTGACTAGAAACACTAAGAGGACTATGGTTCAGTCACCTTGGGACTACTTAACTTGGGTTATCTTGTTTACCTGGTTACCATTGCTTCTACTTAGGCTTGGAGCTATTTTCCATCGTTTGGTGGAAAGCATGCTTTGGCTTCTTTCATTCCGTTTTGGTTTGAGTCGTTAACCTTTCGTCTTCGTTACTAAATAGCACGTTTCTCTGAGATTGTAACTGGACATTGTTAACCATTGAACAAACGTTATAGGTACTCGTGCCGCTCCTGTAGCGCGCGCTCCAGTTCCTGCTCCAGCCCGGAGTGCCAACTCTCACGGTCCGATTGCACCGGCTACTGCCAAGTCGAATATAATCCATGATGGGCGACTCGAAGAACTCAATCTTCAGGTATTTTTATATTTTATCTAAGTTTATTTATTTTTTATTGATTGTTTTATTGATTGTATTACCTGGTGTAGGTTGCAGAGATGAAATTGACCCTGGAAGGCATGGAAAAGGAAAGGGATTTCTACTTTGGCAAACTTCGCGACATCGAATTGATGTGTCAAGAACCCGGCTATGAGGAAAACCCGCTAATTATGAAGATTTTGGAGAAATTGTACGCCACGGAGGACGGTTTTGAAGCGCCTGAAGACGTGGACGGCGTTCCGCTCCCTGCGGAAGAAGAGTACTGAAATTTTTTTCCGATTGGAAAACTGACTGAGACCGACACAAGTCGTATAACGGTTACCGTTGGTAAAGGCAATGAAAATGGTAATTGACTTTGTGTATGCATCTGGTGAGATTTTCTCCAATTCGCAGCCGCCTTGATTAACAATGAGAGTTTTTTTTTTTTGTCTCCTCCCGTCCCTGGCAAATTTCTTTCAATTACGTGGTCCAGTTCAGATTTTTTTAAATTTTTGTTTAACCTCTAAAGTTACTACTTTTGCTTTTCATGTGGCGCTCCCTCTGCGAGATTCGCTAACAGTGATGGTTTCTTTCTTTCTGTTGCAGAGTGAAGCTGCGCTTTTGAGTATACATTTGCTTCGTTTGCTTTTTCTAGGCACTCGCGCGAGTTGTATTGAATCAGTCACAACAGATTTTGTGTAAGACGAAAGAAAAAATAATGAAAACCCAACAAAAGACTTGAAAGTTTAGGGAATGCAAGCTTATCGGCTCAGCCAATGTTGGTGGATGAAGGAGGCACACTTTTAGGGGGGAGGAAACCTTCGGGGGAAGTCATGTTGCGTAATCTTCGTGCTCGCATCCGTGAAGGCGGTTTAATTGAAGGTTGACCACCTGTTACGCCCGAGCGAGGTACACTGGTCGCATGAAAAGTTGTGTCTTGAAGCTTTGGCACAGCAACCTGGGGAGGAGGAGCTAGACTTGGGCTTTCCGGCGATGAAACGACTGTGGTTGGGCTCCAAAAGTTGATTTGGATCTGTGGGACGGCAAATGGGGTGGGAAACGTCGATTCTGACGCGGTTTGAGGCTTGTTCGGTTCGCAACGTTCCGCTCGTGGCAGCAGAGGCATGGCTGAGCACCAGGCGGCGTTGGTGATCTGGGACGCTACGTTAATGACGGAGGAGGAATCGGAAGGTGTTGGTGACCGTCCGCTCAGGCTTTGCAAGGCTTTCTTGAGGGTGGATTTCACCCACGATTCCTTAGACTTGAAGGCGGAGGTCAGGGAACCCGCTGAGACGGATCGTTTCAGATTGGGTTCCGAAGTCCAGCGACTTGAGTCGGATGACTGGATGGGAACGGCCCGCCGAATGAAACTTTCGATGAGATCGGCGCACTTGGTCCGGTTGCACAATCTGGCCCATTCCAGGGCGCACAAGCCACGACCATGATCTCTTGCGCTAATCGAAGCGCCTGCCAAAGAAGAGGAAAGTGGTTCGTTAATTAGAGGAGGGTCTATTTTGAGATCAGGGAAACCCAGTACCAGCTAATAGGAGTATCCGAGCGCAGCGTAAACGCCCTTGTAAAGCCGCTTTCATGAGGGGTGTTAAGCCCGCTGAATTTCGGCACTCGATATCAATACTCGGGGCAAGAGTAAGCAGATTGACGATGTCTGCCTGACCTAGACGTTGTCCAAATAAATTTCAAATTTTCGCTGCTTATTTTGGTTTCAAATGAGGAATGAACCAGACGATATACCTGCTTGAGCGGCTACATGCAGCGCACTATTGCCTTCCTTGTCGACTGCGTTGACGTCGATTCCTTGTAACCGCAGTAATTCACGTGCAATCGACACGTTTCCAGTGGCACACGCATACCACAAGCCCGTCTAACGCAATTGTTTGTTATTTGGGGAATTAGTGCTTGTGAATATGAACAGAGCTGCCACGAGCGCGCTCTTTTTCGCTCGCGCTCGCGAGTTCTCTCGCGACACGAGAGCGAACAAGCGGAGCGAGCTCTCTTCATTTTTTTGCGACCGCGAGCGCGAGCGAAATGCAGTGAGTGCTTGCGCTCGTATAGTGGCGCCACCTAAGAACTCATTTTATCATTGGAGAACACTTCAGTGAAACTAAATGCCAAAATTATGAGACAAGAGATGTTTAAAAATTCCGTATGTTCAGGTATATGAGGGATGGACTACAGAAATAATTTTAAAGCTGATTTTCTTAAAAGCTGCTTTTTCACTTAAAAGATGGCAGCATAAAACGAGCGAAAGAGCGAGCGCGAGTTAGCTCTTTTCTGGACTTGCGAGCGAAGGGTGAGCGCGCTCGGGAAAATCAACAAAGAGCTGAGCGAGAGTTCGCTCGCAAAAAAAATGAGCGAGTTGCAGCTCTGAATATGAAATGCATAAGTTGACAGCTTTGTTTACTTGGTCTGACGCGTCTCTCATATTGATGGTACCGGGGCCAATACTGCCGGGGGCAGCATTCTTCAAGTAGGCTTTGAGTGCATCCAGGTCTGCACCTTTGCAAAAGTCCAATACAAGAGAAGAAGGCATTGGCTCGCGTGGAAGTTTCGTTGCCAAGGTTTCTTTTTGGGAAGAAGTGATGGGAACGCTAAGAATGATTTTCGAAGAATCTGGGGATGCAACTGGCCGCGGACGAAGTGGAGTAGGAAAGACTAATGTCCCGTGCCTTAAGATTCCAAGAATGTTCTATTAGGACATTTAGGACAGTTTTTTGCCATGTTTACTTGTAATAGGACGTTTCGTGGTGACGATGGCTCGTATTTACGGCCGGCATGACGGGCACACGTCGTCTTACCCCTCCGGACTCGTAGGAAAAGCTTTTGGATAAGGTGTACGCTTGTTTGGGCGCCGATGTCGATGGGCTTGCTAATGGCTGTTGAAATTGGATGCTAATCTTGGCCTCCGTGACCACCATAGCTCCATCCTGACATCACATAACATAGAGGACGTGAGTTATAACTTGTTGCTATGGAAGTTTTCCTACGTTACCTCCGCGCTGGACGTACCGGGAAGTTGATCAACAGAGAATTTGCGATTGTATTGCTTCCTGCGAGGTAAAGGGGGTCGCCCATTTCGATCCGGCTCCATGTTTGTCACACTTTTGAGGAAACCACAAGGAATATAACACACTCCACACACTTGGCGCTGGCCAACTGTTGAGGCTGAAGGGCTCTCGTCTATTTTCAATCTCCTTGCAGCTTCGCATGACGTTCCACATTCGTAGAACTAACTCGACCCCATGTTCCCTCCACCTTCTGATATGCTGTCTTGCCAATTGCCTCACCGCCTTAGGTTGGCTCGCCAATTTCCCATGGCCCACTGATTAAGACTATACCGTAGAACAACAAGTACCGGACTTGCACTAAAGGAACTCTATCCGGTAGTTAAACTAGTCTATAGCTGTTCATTGAATGTTTACGAAACCGAGACAGACAAATGAGTAGGTACGTTTGCATGCTGGGCAGGGAAGGGCTTCCACAGACCCCAAACCGTGTTTTATTTTTAGCCACCTAATTTCACCTTACTGTTGGCTAGCCTTTTTTGCGGTATTACTGTAGTATTATAGCTACGGGGCCGGCTGTTCTGTTTTGTTGGAGCGACGAGGTAGCGGAAATCCACGTGGAACTTCTTGGCATGCGTTCCCTTCGGACTCGCTATAGAAAATAACAAAAGCTTGGCTCCTAAATGCGGATGTCTCATGACGGTACCAACTATTGATTTAACAACCTTTGGGTCCCCCCAATCCATCTCATCGTATATTGTCCATGTTGCTAGCATTCCGTGCTAAGCCATGTTCACTACTAGTTGTGGATTACGCCGTGTTCTGATTTGAGTTCGAAAATGTGTGTCGTTGGTCATGGTTTCTAATGTGGTCCAGTCAAAGACAGTTCGCAGTAATGAAGAAGGCAGGCTATGGCGTTACTGGGATCGTTGATCATTCGACAGCTGTGTTCCGTCATGCCTTGGACGATTCGACAACAACAAATGCCGGAAACGGGAAGAGAGTCGGAAATCTCAGACCAAGGGGTTGTTTGGAAATGGGGCATTTTACCCGCCTTTACTCTCAAGAAACCGCCCACTTCAACTCCTTCGCCCGTACCAGCACTGAGCAGCACTACTCCTCCAAGTGGGAATTTCACTAGCCCAACCCCTTGCCTTATAACTTCACCTCCCACAACCCGATTGCCGCCTATTCAAAGTCATGGTCAATGCTTTACTTGTCCGCCTAGAATTCCGTATCGTGCCGTAAGTTTATGCCAAATAGAATGGAGGAACCGAAACATTTAGCTAATGAAACATGCAACAAGTTTTCCGGTTGCTATAGCGACAGCAAGTTGCTCTTCAAGGGAAGGGGCAGTTATAACTGTGCAGTCTGGCAAAAAAAATATCTTAAAATACCTTTTGCTTTAGTGACTATTCAGAGTGACAGTCGTTTGGTGTACATACAGCACATCTTTTCATAGCTGCAGCTAATCATGATTAGCCTTGGTTTTGCCTAAGCAATAGTAAAACAGAAAACACTCAAAAATGCATTACTTCATCTCGTTCCGTTAGCTATAGCAACCGTTGATCATGCGTATATCGGACTATATAGCAACGTGATAGAAACTTCATCATCCCGGGTCTTCATTAGCTTCCGTTGGTCGTACTAGTCAAGAACGTTTTGCGGTGAACGAAAGTTCTGTCAAAACGTGTTGGGCCTATCTTTCAAAATCTTTCAAAAATATTTTTTAAATCAACCTTCAGTTGCAAGCTGCAGTAGGGAAATTTACTTGTTTTCGCTGGCATTATTGTTGAAAACGGGTGTTATTTGTGGTAAACCACGAGTGGATCCACCTCTTTTTGTAAGCGCCCTTTACTTTTTTTTTTTTTTTTCTCATTGAATATGCGTGTCTGCTAGAGCGGGGTCCAAGTATATTAATGAGCTTATTGTGTGCGGTCGTGCATGGTGTGTGTGTTTAGGAGGTGGATTCCGAGGACCTTGGCTGTCCATTGTTTATCAACAGCCACAGCAAGATGCCGTCCTACTTCCATGCCAAGGACAAAACGAAGACTGTAAACAATAATGGTAAAAAAATAATAATAATATTTGAGTTAGGTGTTACGAAATCAGCCCTTTTTCCTATCCCCTATACAGGCCTAGTCATGGGGAAGTGGATCGCATCGAATAGCAACTCAGAGAAGCAAAGAAATTCCATCGTCTGTTCAAACCCCAGTAAACCCATTCGCTTACCCGCCGTTGCTCCCGTACCCCGTTCGATACTACGCCCACCCACGTACATTCCCGCTCACCGTCCGTTGGCTGTGGTTTTTGTTAATTTACCCCGCAATCAAGTCGATGCCAACGTTGAAGTAGTCGCATCATCCGAGCGAACCAATGTAAACAACGTTACCCGCGAGGGTAGTTTTGCTGCTGCTTCATCACCATCATCTCCGGCTTCAGGTAAAGCACGGCCATGTACGGCAAGCGTACATCTCGTAATATGAAAGGGACCAACTAACGAGAACTCCATGTAAGGTCAATGCTACGCGTTTTTGCCTAACGCCAATTATGGGCTTTGGCAACTCAATTCTTTATCCGTCTTGATCAGCATTTTCTCTAGTAATGCTGAGCTGAGCCAAGACCCATGCATGAAAAAGAAAGGCAGTATACTGTTAAAAAAAAGGATAAGGATTACGAGGGTTTAGTGAGTAATGTGTTGTGTTTTCTATCCCCGTTATGGTAAAACGCAGGTACAAATTTGGACATGGACGCGACTCCTACGCAACTAAGCTCGCCAGACCGGCTCTTGACATCACCGTCACCTCAACCAGAAGCGCCTCAAGCTACACAAACCACAGATTCCGAGCTTGAGCAAGAGTTCACCAGCACTGTCAAGACGCAAGAGAGCGGAGAAGAGGCAGAAGCTGCTGCAAAGGCTGTCGATCCGTTAAACGAGCAACAACAACAAGAAAACCCTAACTCGACAATGTTGCGTCCAGCCGAGCAGCGCATGTTCACGTCCAGAGCCCATCTGGTAGCTAATCTCGTGCAAACTTTTAATGCCAAATCTGCCCCTTCATCACCAGTGAAACAGTGTGCTTTGGCTTCATCTCCCAAATGTTTAGTTTCTGCCCGGACCAGTTTTGTCCCCATTGCAGCGGCCCAAGTCGGACAAGATGATGAAGAAGATGAAGAAGACGAAGAAGAAGTGGTTACCGAAATCGAAGCAGCATTAGTGCCACACAGACAAGAAGAAGAAGGCCTTGACGATATCCAAGAGCAACTAATCAACAAAGTGTGCGATGACGATGCCGTTATGGTGGGTGTGGAAGAAACCTTGGAAGAATTGGAATTTATAGAAGATGAACAAGAAGAAGTAGAAGAAGATGAAGAAGAAGAAGAGCAACTGGAAGAAGTAGAAGAAGATGAGGCAGAAGAAGAGCAAGTAGAAGAAGTAGACGACTCGGAAGCTGAATCGAGTGGCTTTTCGTGCGATTCCATTGAAGAAGTGCAAGAACTGCAGGATAAACCTACGGGCCCAACGGACGCAGTAGTGGATCTTGTATCCCAAGACACCACAGACGGCGAGTACGTGATTACAATTTTATTCCTTCAGCTTGGTTTTTATTGATAATAGCCCAATATGACGTTAACTAACAAGGAAAATAGGCGTGATCACCTTGGCACACATGTATGAATGTATTATAGCCGGCGTGCAGCAGCGCAGAGGTGACGGCGTCGCTTCGTATATGTCCATTCGCGTACCGGTAATAAGAGCGAGTGAGGCATGCCCATGTCCTTGTAGTCACAAATGTGTACTCGCCATCAACGATACGTATTGCTCACCTTTACTCAGAATGCTCACATTCGTACACGTGCCTTAAGTACATAAATTTACGGTGAAAAACGTGATTGTCGGATGCAAAGGTGATGGGGACCACAGCCAGTTCCCGATCCACTACACCCGTTATTCCAATGAAACCATACGGGTAAAAACTGCTTTTGCCACTTGGGACTGGAATGTACCGTTACCTGTGACCTGAAATTCGGGGCGAAATCGATAGTCGAATGCGTATCGGACCCCATGTGCACAAGTGTCCCCACTAAATGACGTCCTTACGAGCCCGTATACAGATCAATGTCTGTGTGGGGGCCCCGCTTATGAATATAAATGCAAATGTGGCGGCTTTCATACAAATTAGCTATATACGTTGAGAGACACGGAAATTGGTTCTAATTATAGAGATCTATGGTTTTTGTTTATGTTGCAGGTACCGGGAACCTCGTCGTAGATCGGATCGGTTTTTGACCGAGTCGTTTAACAGTGGGAACGCCAAAGGTAAAATCTTGGGGCTTGTTTTTTCTGTCCTAACCAAACCTGTTTTTGAAGCTGATAAACTCATTATGGTTGTTGTAGATATGCTGGGTTCTTCGCTAAGTAGCAACTACTTTCATGATTACCAGAGAGAGATTACCTCGCCAGCCAAAATCCGCTCCCCGAGCGTTTTATCACCCATTCCACCAGCAGTTGATTACCCAGAGAAAGTCTATGATGGGAAAACGGGCAAGACTTCCCCGGTATGATATATGGCTCTATGCAAACTTCCTTGACTGTGTGTTTAGTGCGTGTGGAGCTTG
Source organism: Lepidurus couesii (assembly GCA_022832235.1). NCBI lineage: Eukaryota > Metazoa > Arthropoda > Branchiopoda > Notostraca > Triopsidae > Lepidurus > Lepidurus couesii. The sequence continues at coordinate 54,124 of JAGJRP010000092.1, read as the reverse complement.
ACGTGTGTGTGTTTTGTAGGTGTTGCAATTAGCTCATTCGACGAAACGAAAATTGGCCAAATTAAATATCAACCAGCAGCAAACACAAGACGATACGTGGGATCAGGTCATTGAGGAAGATATAGGTAAACAAAGAAAATTTCGATACATTGCGTAGTAGTAATTTAAAAATATATATATATGAAAAGACCCGCAAAGTCCTCCACCTGTTAGAATGCAACATTCTCCCGTTTTACCACGCTCTTCACCAATGTCACCCAGCGATTGGTCACCACCTCCTGTACATGTACAACCCGTTAAACGTTCAAGTACCATGTCCATCAAAACCGAGACCAACCGAACTCGGAAACCGGCTGTCCACACGGCCAGGTCAACAACTAGTTCGTACACTAAGACCCCGTCTGCAGCATCTTCTTCAGTTTCTTCAAAGCCGAGTCCGGTGGGGGCCAAGACATCTTTAAATCAAACACGAACTCGCTTGTCGCAAACTCCAACCCGGAAAAGCTTTGCAACCGGGTACTTTTAATCTCGTTAAAGATCGTTAAAGAGGATACACGTCTTAACTCGGTTTTTTATTTCCCTATTAGAACTCCTTTGCAAAGTTCATCGAGTGGTAAAGCAAGTTTATCCAAGACGTTTGTGTTAAACAACAACTCTACAGCATCCAGTGACCCCCAACAAATGTTGCAGACGGCAATGAAGAACTTACAAAATGAAGAATGGTAATGCACCGAATAATGGCGCCAATTCGGATTCCGATTATGACTTTTCTTCTTTTACTTATGGTTATTTTCTTAGGGAGGTGGAGATGGATGGGATCCAAAGTGTAGCACGATTAGCAGTGTATCATACCGACGTTTTATTAAGCCAATTGCATGCTGTAAACTTGCTAATGATAAACCAAGTTAAGAACCTCAGATCACAAGTCTGTCGCGCTGCCATTCAAACTTTTGGTCTGTTATTTGAACATATGGGGAAAAACATGGAGCCCGTAAGTGTTGTCCAATTATTGACACGAAATGTTGTTCAAATATTTTTTATTTTTTTCATAGGATATGGATAAAGCTGCGGCATTGCTCTTTTTAAAGACTGGCGACACCAACAAGTTTATTCGTGAAGATTCCAATATCGCACTTGATGCAATGGTCGAGCACGTAACTCCTGCCAAAGCTATGTGCATAATGCTTTCAGAAGGCGCAAAGTAAGTCACCACCAGCGGTTTAGTATTTTTTTGTAATTTTCCTTTTCATGTAGTCATAAAAATGGGTCTGTGCGAACAACAGCAGCACGCTTATTAGCCAACTTGGTTGAAAAGATGGGTGCAGCCAAGACGTTGAAGGATATGGCAGATAAATTGCTACCTACTGCCGCGCAGTTACTTCAAGATGGAAGTCAAGAAACGAGGTTCTAATACTAATTTCTTGAATCTCAGACATGGAATTTTTATCCTGTCGTTAAAATAGGAACTACGCAAAGAAAATGTTTGCCATACTCGTCCAGGATGCGAATTTCGATAAGCTTTTAGAGCGACATTTGCAGACGACAGTTTTACGGAATGTCGAGAAAACGATAAACTCCATTAAAACCAATGTAAGCTAGCATAATTTCTTATTTTAAACGGGCATTCCTTATGTTGGATTACGCAAATACTTGTCTTAGGGTTTAAATGCAACGCATCGGGCCAAACCTGGGTCTCGATTCAATGCGACAATCTAGCCTTGTGAGCTTTTACTACGAATCATGATGAAACCTGTGAAAAACTTTTGAGAAAAAGGGCGAACTGACCACGAGTAGTAGTTGGCAAGCATATATTGGGGTATATTTAATGCGTTGTAGAGATACTTTATTGAAAAGTCATCAGCGTTGAGCCCTGGAGCTGGAAAATTTACCCCGGTCGACACACATGCCATGCCACAAACTTATTATTTATATTTCATGTACATCAAGTTCAACTTGTAATAACCCTCTGAAAGATCTTCTATATAAAGCGTTGATGCATATATTTAGATTTCTAATTGATGTAAAGCAATAGAGTGGGGTTTAAAAAAAAGCGCCGCTCCTGGTATTAGTTTGCTCAGTTTGGGTCTGGTGGCAGCACCAGTCTTGGGCTTTCCTTATTACCCGAGGATCCTGTGCATCATCTATATTTCTCATTGTCTGTTCTTTGCGCGACGCCAAACGGTGTGAAAGGTGTTTGCTTGCAGAACCTTGATTTTGTGATAAGTTTCAGTTCATTGTGTAACTTCTTGCTTGCAAAAGCAAATCAAACGTAATAAAAATGTGCTAAATAGTGTTCGCCATATAAAAGCATGGAACTCCCTGATCCCTCTTTTCATTTAGCAAGTCTTCTACGATGGGTAAGTTTAATTTTCAGTTACAACGCAACAGTGATTTCTAAATCTCGCATAAATAAATAAATATAAAGATAAGGGATTTCTCAACAGCTTGGAACGTTCAATATATCCGTCCCACACAGTTCCGTCGAAAATTTGAGTGATGGAGTGGCGCTAGCTCAAGTTCTGCAACAAATGTAAGTCGTAACATTTATAAATTTACTTAAGCATCCAGTGCATGTTATATGATCATCACCGTTTCCTATCGTAATCTTGTGCTCGCCTTGATCTTTGGTCTTTTTGTTTCCAATGCGTCGTGTTACCCAAAGGCTTTTTTATTATTACTTTTCATTTTCATTCTCAGTGTTTCGTCTTACCCAGATCTTAAATCGGTTAACAATCCTGTCCTTTTTTAAACACACTCTCTCTTATCCCATCTCAGTCACCGGCATGAAAACAACCTTTCCTTTTTCCCACCCTTGAAGCTTTTCAATGCTCTGGCGCCGGTTTAGCCTTTTGCCCTTTCGCAGTTATTCATATGTATGACCATACTGTCAGATAATTGCAAAGAGAAAGTAATGTCCATCTTCCTAATTTACAGAGATTCGTCGTGGTTTGGTGACAGTTGGTTGGTTAAAATCAAGGCTGACGTTGGATCCAACTGGCGCCTGAAGGTGAGTTGCATATATCTTAATCATTCTTTATTATTATTCCCTCGATGCCTCCGTGTGTCAGTGGGTTTTTTTTTTCGTCCCCTATTCTGGGGCAATCCCTACCAGCACAGCAGTATAATTACGATTTCCGGTCGATTTTTTCTGCCTTCAAGTGGGCCAATCCTTTCTCTGCCTCTACCTGCGTCAAATACCATTGGGTCGTGATTTTGCCCAAGTCCACCCAACCTACGCACCCGCCAACACCGCAAGCTTGTTGCGTGTGTTTCATTCTCTATTTTTTTTATTGCCGTTCGTGAGCGACAACGGCAGGCAAAAAGAACACCCCCAAAGAAACGAGGACGAGTACCGCATGCATTAACTTATTAAATTTACATGACAAGTGGGACGATGCCGGTGGGGTACCACAGAAATCGCAACCACGATTTTTCGTTTTTCCATGATTCTCATACCTATTGATGGAACATGTTAATCCCAAGTGGGGATTTTCAGGACAGAAAACTGCCCTGTTATTATGGGGTGGGATTTGGATTAGGCGACTTCCGTTTCCAGAAAGGACAGGAAACGAGTTAGGCGGTACAGTACAGGAATACTATAGTTAGGCGTGGGAAACGGCCAGGAAACAGGTGGAATTGTTCCGAACTTTTATTAAAGCATGAGAATCCCTTCTCGTCCGTGTTTTACTATCATGCCACACTTATACTTTGCTTCTCTGCGTCCAAAAGTTTTTAACAACCTTTATATATCCACCTATCTGTCTATTGGTCTATTGTAGGTAAGCAATCTGAAAAAAGTCCAAGAACGTGTGGTGGATTATTACCAGGAATCGCTGGGTCATTCCCTCGCCGCCTTCACATTGCCTGACGTCAACCGCATAGGTAAATACATAACTGTACAGCGTTTTCCTCTTAACATCTTGAAGGCGTAGAGGGGAAAAAAGCAAATAATGACATCATCACTATAGGCGAACATGGCGATCGTACTGAAACTGCCCGTCTTTTGCAGCTTGTATTGGGTTGCGCCATTTACTGCGACCGTAAAGAAGGTTAGTTGGGGTCGATAGTTCATTCGTTACTAAATTTTACTATTTTTTTTTATTTTGGGGGGGTTATGTAGATTACATCCAGAACATTATGCGGTTAGAAGAAGATGTGCAGCAAGGCATCATGCGAGCTATTCAAGAATTGGAAGCGAGTGGCATGGGTGGAGACTCTTTGGCTGGCTTTGCAGGCGCAGGGAGTGTTGCGTCCAAACAAGCTTTGTTGGATGCATTGGAAGCCGCTAATGAAACCAAAGAGCAGCTCAGTCAGCGATGCCAAAAGCTGGATCATCAAGTGAGCGTTTGTCTTTAGCTTTCTATCGAGTTTTATCTTACGGGAAACTATATTTTCCTTATTTTTTTTCTTTAAATTTATAGTTGGGGTTAATGCAAGGCGAGCGGGCTACACTGCAAAGTGAAATTGAGCGGTTGCAAGAACTGCTAGATCGTGACGGCCAATCAGATCTGTCCGGTCATGCGCAGCCTTCCTCGGATGTAGCGTTTCGCTATCGAGATCTTCGTCAGCAAGTCGAGACTCTCCGCGAGGAAGTTTTCAAACTGGAAAGTTGTACGTTAACCATTTTTTTTTTTTATAAAAATATGAAAAATTAATAGTCTTACGTGGTTTTGATCTTGCAGCACGAGAAGAATATAAAGTTCGAGCCGATTTTTTGGAAAGAGAACTGGAATCTTTACGATCCCGACAAGAGGAGTTGGTTTCCGCAGCGGAAAGCGCTCGTTCGCTCAAAGACGAAGTAGACATTCTACGTGAAGTGGCTGGCCGTGCTGCCAAAGCTGAAGCCACTGCCGAAGGCTTACGCAAACGAGCTGAAGAGTATAACGAATTGCGACGCCAAATGCGGAAGTTGGAAGAAAAAAACGAAGAGCTTCTTAATCAGAATCTTGTCTTGGAAGAAGTAACTTGACCTTGGATCTTTCTTTAAAAAAAAAAAAGACAATGCTCTCGGCACGCTTTTTACGCCCGTTTTTGGTTCTCTGGTAGGAAGTCAAGAAAGCCGTGCCATGGAAATCGCAATTAGATTTGCACAAGAAGCAAATTGCCGAGCTGCAAGAACGGCTCAGTCAAGAAGCGCAAAGGACAGACAAGTTTGAGTTCCAAGGCAAGAAGCTGCAAGAGAAGTTGGACGCCTTGCAACAAGAGAAAGAGGTACTTTATTTTATTATTCACTTTGAAGAAAAAAAGGTCCGAAAGTAAACTTTCCATTCCGTAGCGTTTGGCCCGCGAAAAGGATACCTTAAAAGAAGCCAACGAAGAACTGCGTTTTGCACAACTAGCTTCAGGTGGTACTCCCGCACATGCCTTGAATCTTAGCGATGACGACGGTGTTGCTGGCCTAGATACCGTGGACATGATTCCGCCTCAAGTCAGGTACAAAAAAGCTCCCAAGGCCCTTTTTTGGTGTGCTCCTATCTGGATTAACATCTTCCAATACTTTTTGTTCTCGGTTTAGCGCAATTCATAAAAAGTTGGTCACCTTTTCCTTGAAGTTAATTCGAGAAAAAAATCTTAACCTAAATTTGCCTGAATTTTTATCATTTTAATTATTATTTATTATTACTTTTTTCACGTTAAACGACATCTATTGACGGTTAAATGTAGTTAAATGCCACCTGTTGACGGTTACTTCTATTGAACTTTCATTATTATTGTTACATGTCAATAGTGTTTATGGTTTTGGTTTTGAACATTTCATTATTATTATTGCTTATTATATAATCTTTAACCAGTAAGCTGAATTTTGGAAGCAATTCTTAAAATGTTTCGTTTTTTCAAATAGAGAAAAGCTGATCCGCTTACAACGCGAGAATGTCCGTTTGTTGGAAGCGCGTTCAAAGGCCGTGCACGAGAACGGCTGCAGTGAAGAAGAGAAAGCGGTTCTCCAAGCCATGGTAGATGATCTAAAACAGCGTGAAGGTGACTTGGAAGCCCAGAACAGGTGTGTGAACCATTGCAGCTTCCTTTGCAACTCCCATCATGCCCACTCTCCCCCTATTATTAAGCACATTCACGAAATTCATATGGCATCGCCAGCTCCGATCATAAACGGCTGCACTCCAACTCCCGAAGCTTTAGTTGAATCGCTTTTGCAACCACAAGTACCCAGTACCAAACCTTCACCTGCTCCCAAAACGCTACAAGAGCGTAACTATGAGAATTCGGCGCCTATAGCGCCTTGTTTTCAGACCAATGGAAAAGTTAGCACCAATTTCATTCTGTCGCACGAAGACTATGGTCGTATGGCGGACGAATCGTTTGCCGAGTCTTATAGCGCGCGTTCTTCTCTACGCAGTTCAGGCTATGGACCTTCCAGTATCGGTACCGCTTCGCCATTCTGGGGTACCCTCGAATCCAATCCTAAAGACCGCGATGTGTGGACCTCGAGCTCCCCAAATGGTGACCTTAATCTTTTACGTAGGAAGACTACGATTGGGCCTTTCTTGAAACGTTTTAACGAGTCTCGTCGGTCTCTCAGTTTCCAGGACTCAAACCATGCTAAATATGAAGCGGTTGGTAACAAACCAGGTCTCACCAAGCCCGTTTTTGCAGGCCAGACAGTATCAACGCGTAAAAACGACAGAGAAGAAAAAGAAAACTTGGGAGAAAGAAGGGCGTCGACTGGTTTAGCGTCTCCTATTTTAGTGCAGGGTGTGGTTACAAAGCGATTGTCCGAAATTAATTCCTTGAGAAGCAGCACAACTAACGGGGCCGATGCCAAGCACATTTCCTGGCATTTGCCGGCCAAAACGTACGGTTATGACAAGGCCTTAGGTTTCTCGCTCACCCAGTCGCCAATCCTGGGGCGCTCCACTCCAGTAAGCCCAGTCTCACTCACCCCTCCCGCTTCTCCCTCCAAATCGGCAGATTTAGAGGCCGAGACAGCTCAGCTAGTGCAGAAACAGGAACAGAAACCTCCCCATCCCCTCGAACCAATAGTAGTTATGCAGTCCGCCGCCAGTGGTAGTAATAGTAGTTTGCACACAAAATTCGAGTATTTTTCTCAGCCTTCGCCTCAGAAAGCGAAGGTTCCTCCAAATGAGCAAGAAAAACAGGACTTATTAGCCAAAAACCCCTCTCCCAGTCCAGTTTCAGAAGATACCGTAGATACCGTTCAGGTCGAACTGTTATCCTTGTCGTCCGTTTCGGGAATCAGCGACTCCGGGGTTTACCGTCCAGGAATATTTCGGCCTCATTCACCTTCAGTAACGAAGCAAGTGCTGATCCCGGAATCCTATGCCAAACATTTGAAAAAGAAAAAGTCCAAAAAGGGTTTCAAGTCCATTAGCAGAGCTTTTTTCGCCTTCTGTGGGCCCTGAGTATCGAATCTTCTGATATTTATATCGGATATTTGATACTTGTATCGGATATTCTGATATTTATATCGGATATTTGATACTTATATCGGATATTTGATACTTGTATCGGATATTCTGATATTTGTATCGGATATTCTGATATTTATATCGGATATTTTGATGTTTATTTAAGATATGTATATCGTATATACGATTTTTTTTTTTTTTTTTACACAAGATTTTTTTTTAAAACAAAAGATACCATGAAGTGCCAAAATTGGTTGCATAATTGTTTCGGACTAGTCAAGAGGGGTTAAAATTTAATATTTTTTTAGCAAAATTTATTTTTCTGGAAGAAATATTTGCAGCTTTATTGGGAATGATGGACAGTGCGTGTTAGCCAAGTAAATATTGGCTGAGGTTTTTTTTGTTTTTTGTGTTTTTCGTGTTTAATGGTCCTAGTTTTCTTGTATACTGTAATGGGCGTATCTCAAGTTGTGCTTGATGCTTGGGGCAGGGCAAATCTTTATTGTGTGCTAACTTTGCCAAAGCAAAAAGTTTTTTTTTGCAAAAACATTCCATTTCAAACGTCCATAAAACGTCCAACATGTATTTCATTACATACTATTTTTTAAAAATTCAGTAAAAAAAATGGTCCGTGTTTTTCTTTGTTGTGAAATATTTCGGAGTTTTTCCCCGCCCATCTGCCCCGCTACCACGCCTATAGAAAGCATGTCTAGCACCTCTTGACAACGCACCCACACTTTTTAGGACGTTGGTTGATATGTAAACATCATTGTAGTTCGAAAGTACGTCAGTTAATTTTCGCCCACCTGTGTGTGTGTTTTGTCATTAGGCGCTCGAATCAACGCTTATTGGCATTGGAGAGCGAGCTGGAAGAGCTGAAGGCTTTGGGAGATGATGGGCGTGTTCAGAGTACGACGGCTGCAACGGAAGAGAAAGAGCAAATTGCGCGGTTAGAACGCGAATTATCGGCCAAGAGTTTAGCCGTGGAAGAGTTAGAAGTCAAATTGACGGAGCAGGAGCAAAGAGTTTCGGTCTTGCAAGAAGCAGTGGGAAGAAAAGAAGTCGAAATGGCTGCCATGGAAGCGCGGTACAAGAAGTACATCGACAAAGCCAAGAAAGTGCTGAAGACGCTCGAGTCCAAAGGGGGCGGAGCCACAGATGCCGCTCCCGAAGTGGTGGCTCTGAGGGCGGAGCTTCAAGAGAAAGACCGTATAATTGAAAGCATGGAACGTGAAGCGGAACGCAATCGTTTAGTTCGCGAAGAAGCGGATCATCTTATGACAACAGCGTTTTATAATCTAGTAAACAAATAAAATAACTCCTTTTCTTAACTTGTCTGGGCTAATTTCACCTTCGAAATAGGGCATGCAAATGCAACGCCAAGCAATGGATCAAAGACTGGGAGGAACCCCAGCCAGTCCTTCTTTGTTAACTAGGCAACGGCAAGCAGTGGCAAGAAAAGCTTCCAATTTAAACCAAGGGTAAATAATATAAATAATATACTAATTTAGCCGTATAAAAGTTCCTTAAAGATTCCTAATGAGTTTTTTTTTTTTTTTTTTAGTGATAGTTATGACTATTGAGATTCCAACGACCGAAAGGAGCCTTAACGTTGGGTTTATAGCACGCGTTTAATTCTAATCAGAAAACACTTGACTTTGTTGCTCGTCAGATTCACAAGCGTAAAGAGTGGGAGTGGCAGGGACAGTTGCTTATGGGTCTTTCCTTTGTTTTTATTGAACAAGCAGAGGGATGGATTTTTGATTTTTATTAATTAGAGACTAAAAGAAAAGTGACACGTCCAAGAATTAACGTCAAAACCAGTCGTGATTTTATTCGCGTTGGAGGGAAAATGGGTGCAGATAAAACAAGGTCTTCACCGCTTTTTCTTTCCTTTGGGCGCCAGTTCCAAACCCTTGATGTATTTCTTAGGAATTCCGTACTCTTCTGTAAAAGAATAATAACACATAAAATCATAAAATAAAAGCGTTAAAGCTAATATGAGTGTTAAACTCACCCATGAGCAATTTGGACACAAAAGCTACTTGGTTGCCTTGCACCAACACCAGAGTTCCCTTTTTGGCGGGAGACGTAGTTAACGTGGTCGAAGCGGCCACGCCTACTTGACATCTACGCGCGAACTCTTCCAGAGGAATACTGAACGCTTCCAGCCCACTGATCAAAGTCACCTGGAAACAGTTTTCTTAAAATGGAATCCCAACTTGAAATCATTGAACTAAAACACCCTCGCCCAATTTTTTTTTTTTTTTTTAAGAACCTTTTTGTTGCCCGCACGTGTAGCCACAGATAATTCTACAGGCTCCAAGGCTCCTTTTAGCACTTTGGGTTTTTCTCCCGGAAAGGTGAGCGAATACGCAGACCCCATTTTCGCTAAACAACGAACATGTAGATTTTCCCAAAGTAAAGCTGGAGTATCAGGTGCTTCCCCCTTGTTCAGTAAGATGTTAGTAAGGATTGGATCCAGTTTTATCACACTTAAAAAAAAAAGAAAAAAAATTAGACGCTTATTTTCCATTGAACGTAACGTAATTTCCTACTTTTTGTCATCTTCGTGTTGCAACTTATTGTTTTTGACGTACTCGGATAAGAATTTTCGGACTTCCGGGGCAGTCAACGTGTCGCCTTTGCTACAAAAACAGACAGTAAAGTAAAGATAAATTAAGATATAAGTTCGAACTGCATTTTTTTTAATACCTACCTGAATCTATTCACGGAGAAAAGAGGAGCTACAGTGGCGTTTACGGTGTAAAGCTCTTGAATTGTCGGCGTTTGGTAGGATTGATTAGAATTCATTTCGACTGCTTTCACTTCCTCTAGATCAGGAGAGTCAGCTGTAGGACGGTCATCCTGGAAGTCTCGTAGTCTGTTATGGCTAAAATTGATGCCAGTAATGCTCTCCACGCCAGGGCTAAGTTCTTTGACGTCAAGTAACCCTTCAGCTTTCATTCCGGCCAGGAATTTAGAGAGTTTCTTGAAGGAAGTTTTTTTTACTTCCAGCGTTTCTCCAGATGGACAAGCGGCCAGTATATGACTCTTGAAGAAAGTACTGCTTAATATGGGAAACTCAGCTTTTTTCGCCGTGGTTTTCAGGCTCTTGAAGAAACAGTAGTACAATAAATCGTCCATTCGTTCTTGCGGAGTCTTTGAAGTGTCTGGCTCGAGTTGAATTTCGTCAAGTTTCGACTCTAACGTTTCGCCTTTTTGATTAGTCTGTGTATTCGGCTCGCTTTCTGAAAGCTCCGGTTTTGGTTCAGCTACAGCCTCAGTCGCATTTTGTGGTGGCAAGTCGATATCTGAAGTCTCTTTTAGGGATGACGTGGATCCAGGAGGACCTAATTCAGGTGGAATAACTTTTCCCATTAACTGACAAAGGTGATCGCCAATGCAATGGAGGATTTCGACGCCTTTACCCTTGCCACCACACATGTACATATCTTCTCCCGATAAGGCTGTTTTTCCCACAGCCAAAGGAGCAATGTTTTCGTTGGTAATAATAGAAACAGCTTCTCCTTTTGGCAGTTTCCCGTAAGCTCTCATTCCCAAAGAGCCGTCAATAATGATGCCAGGAAGCATCAAGTCCGCTCCGTTAGCTAGTTTGCTGACGACAGGTAACCATGTCGTAAAACTGGGAATAATATGAGGGGCTTTCCATAGAGTAAATAGAGAGGGATAGCTGCGATCTTGGACATGGAACATGACGGGTGTTTTGCCCACTAGGTGAACGCTGGCATAATCTTTCTTATGAGTTTCGATCTTCATTAGAGTCATGTCTTCTTTGGGCGGAAGTATGGATGTAACTTCATCTTCTGTTAGGCTCGGGTAGAGTTTGAGTAAATCACTCTTCAATTTTTTCCTGTAAAATAGAATCAATGTCATTTATCAATCTTGGCATAAATAAGAACTACTTGGCTTTTTACTTTTCCGAACTCTTTAACTGTGTGTTGGATTTGACCCGGAAAGGTTTAGCGAACATCTTCGCAAAAAATAACTGTTGTTTTGCTGGTACGATTGTTGTCTATATACACCAATAGCAATACGATGCCGGTACCAGTTTACACACGTGTTGGTGTCCTGCATAAACAGGGTGTAGAATGAATGCGAAACGCAGAGTGAAACCTAGCCCGAGCAGCCCGGGGTTCGAGCATCAGTTCCAAAAGAGCCCACCTAGTGCAAAGGAACCCAGTTCCAAAAGAGCCCACCCCTAGTCCAAAGGAGCCCACTCTGTAGACCAAAAGAGCCCACTTCCCGCGGCCACTGTGGAAACAACCCAAAAAAGGTAAGAGCCTATATTTTTTTCAAAACACTAGCGTTAAAAACCTTTATTATTGTTGAGCGATATGCACATTAAATAATGAAAATATAAGCTGAATTAATAATGTTTATTCGAGATCTTGAATTTTGCGACCTCGAGTCTTGAACCGCGATCTTGAGATCTGCCACCTATTGATTCTTGTCTGAATTCAAAGCCGCCTAAATCCATTCTTGTCAGCTCCAATCCCGAAGTGGAAGAAGCTACCATTCTAAAGCGTGACCTTGAGCACTATAAAGGAACCCAAACGGAGTGAAAGCCTATAAAAAAGACGAAAGTTTAGTTACTTTTTTCCATATTTAAATTTAATAGAAAAGAATTTACTCAGCCAGAAATGTCCACAGACGAAACCTGGTGGCGTCTTAGCGGTCTTCAGTCGGAGCTGCCACGAAGCTGCCCATTTGAATTGATTCCAGGTTTCGAAGATAACACTTAATCCGATTGGTAATGCTTAACTCACTATGTTATAAAACTTAACTACTAGCTTTATAACATCGCTATACTAGCGTAAGTAACATCGCTGGAGAGAGAGCACGTCTGCACTGACTGCTGGCTGGCAAGAAACTGGGGTTTATATAGGGGTACGCGTGCTTCAGGATGCACATCCATTCAGCGGGCAAAAAACTTGTGAAAAACTTGAACTTGTCCAGACACGTTTTGGTGTTTGTACGAAACGAGTTTCAAACCGGTTCGAACAGGTTTGAACTAGTTTGAACCGGTTTGAACCGGTTTAAACCGGTCTTGACTGGTTTGAACCAGTTTGAACTAGTTTGAACCGGTCTAAACCGGTTTGAACTAGTTTGAACCAGTTTAGACCGGTTCGTACGTTCAGACTGGTTCAAACCAGTTTGAACCAGTTCGAACCGGTTTGAACCGGTTCGAAACTTGTTTCGTAAACACCAAAACGTGTCTGAACAAGTTCAAGAGAACGGATTCACAAGTTTTTTTGCCCTCTGAACGGATGTGGATCATGAAGCACCCCTATATAAACCCCAGTTGCTTGCCAGCCAGCAGTCAGTGCAGACGTGCTCTCTCTCCAGCGATGTTACTAAAGCTAGTATAGCGATGTTATAAAGCTAGTAGTTAGATGTTATAAAGTTTTATAACATAGTGAGTTAAACATTACCAATCGGATTAAGTGTTATCTTCGAAACCTGGAATCAATTCAAATGCGCAGCTCCGACTGAAGACCCCGAAGACCGGAAGACGCCACCAGGCAGGGGGTACAGGTTTCGTCTGTGGACTTTCTGGTTGAGTAAATTCTTTTCTATTAAATTTAAATATGGAAAAAAGTAACCAAACTTTCTTCTTTTTTTATAGACTTTCACTCTGGGTTCCTTTATAGTGCTCACGATTACGCTTTAGAATGGTAGCTTCGTCCTTTTCGGGATTGGAGCTGACAAGAATGATTTAGGCGGCTTTGAATTCAGACAAGAATCAATAGGTGGCAGATCTCAAGATCGCGGTTCGCGATCGCGGTCGCAAAATTCAAGATCTCGATATAGACATTATTAATTCAGCTTATCTTTTCATTATTTAATATGCATATCGCTCAACAATAATAAAGGTTTTTAACGCAGTGTTCCTACTGTTGTTCTTTTTGAAAAAAATATAGGCTCTTACCTTTCCTGGGTTGTTTCCACAGTGGTCGGGAAGTGGGCTCTTTTGGAACTGGGCTCCTTCGTCCTATAGCCTATACGTCAGTCATAACCTGAGCAGCAAGAGTAATTCTTTGTTCGACTGTTCCAGGACAGTTTCCACAGACGGAATATTAATGCAAAATAGCATATTTCATTTGTATTATAATTTAATTTCGCGTACTGCTGTTTCATGTTGTATTTCGCGCTTCGCAATTCACGCCCGCCCGCAAAAGCGTGGTATCGTAACGCAACGCCTAACGTCGCGTGGCAGCACAAACAGACAAATCTCGTGCTATTTCAAAACAAACAGAGCAGCGACTGTGTCTGAAATATTATTCTTTATATTTGTTTTAATTCGTACAAATAATTACTTCCGTGTACACGTGTACGTCATTTTAAAATGTCAGACGATGACGAGAAATTCCCTATCGTGGAAGGGGTTGGTGAAGAAGTCATCCTGACCCTAACCGTGCTAACTGCCCTTGTGGTCTTGGTCGGCGGCTTTTTGTCTTCAAGGTAAATTAAAACGTTTTTCTTGCTTGTTTTCTTACACCACGTTTATTGTTAATTGCATTATTATTTTTTGTCATGTGAGGTACTAATCTTAAAGCAATCCCGTCTATGATCTGGCATGAAATGAATGTGGGTAGTTTAGCCGCGATGCCTTAATGCAGCGTTAGAAAAATTGAAAAATTCCGTCCCAGGTCCCTTTTGACACACTCTTTATACACTGTAGACGTAACAATGGCCCCGATACTGTCCATCCAGATCACATGGAAGCTGTAGCTTCGGTCAGGCAGATATTACGGGAACAGTTGATAGCCAATTCAGGTCTCTTATTTCAAATCTTACTGAATTCTAGATAGCTATAACTATCTAATATATATGTACACTAGACAATGAACGACCTAGGATGGCTTCTGATTCAGACGGGGATCGTCAATGTCCAGTTTGTTTAAATGAGGCGGAATATGCCATTGAAACTAATTGTGGGCACGTATTTTGCGGTACGATTGTTCAAAAATTGGTTAACGTTAGTCGTCTCTAAGTTTTTCCCTTATAGGCTCTTGCATGGTGGCGTATTTCAATCACGGCAATGTATTGGGTCCTGTACGTTGCCCCGTTTGCAGGCAGCAGGTCCGTTTGCATAGAAAGGGGTTGATTATCTAATGAGATTAACAGCGTGCTTTCAGGTTACTATTTTCTTGAGTTGCTTGTCAGAAAGAGAACTAAGTAGCACTGTGGAGGCTGAAGTCGCAAGGCGGCGTGAATTGCAAACAGAAATCCGTGCGTACAATCGTAGATTTTCGGGTGACCCTCGTTCCGTAAGTCTATTATTGTTGATATTATTATTGTAATTTTAACATCGTTGGGAACCGTACGAATTTGGTTTAGTTTCGAGAATACCTGAGCGACTTGCCTACGCTTCTGAGACATCTGTGGAACGAGTTTTTCTCCGTGGGGGGATTACTGTACATGTTCCGAATTCGAATTGTGATGATTCTTGTCGGAGCTTTGCTCTACTTCATTTCTCCCTTGGATATCCTTCCTGAAGCTGTCTTTGGCGTTCTAGGATTCTTGGATGACGTGTTTGTGTTTGTGTTGTTAGCTATTTATGTGAGCATCATTTATCGCCGCTACGTTACGGATCGCGATGACTAAGATTATGTACCAGTTTAGGGTAACTCAGTGTCCGAAACATCCGAAAGGTGCTTCGGATGTTTGAAAATTGCGAAAAAGCTGCACAGTCTGTAATTTGAGATTAGTTTTATAAAGCGTGCAAAAACATTTTATTAAAGCTTTTTTCTGGGACAAGACGGCACTGGTATCTTAACTTCAAAACATTTTCAGCCCCCTCTTATTTTTTTTAAGGGAAATAAAATTAAGTCACAATAGCTTGAATACTGGTATTCTGACTGAAACAGCAACACTGGGTAGAAAAACCTAACTCTCTAGCATAATCACACTAAAACTAACGGGGAAAAAACATAAAGTGACAACGTAAACTTAAGAGTGAAAAATTAGGACTTACAGAGCACCACCTCATCTTATAAGTGACATAATATCAATAGAAGAGAATAATCGCACCAAACAACTTCGCCCCGCTCCATTCCTATTATGGAATGCGTGAAAGAATATGAGGAACTCTTGGCACAGCCCCCGGATATCTCAGGGGACAGCCTTACATGTGTCCTTCTGGACTTTCCTCGTCGAAAACACGGCGCAAATCCGTGGCTGCTATACTTCTCATACTTCGAGAGCGTTCAAATAATGAAGGCTCTGTATAAATTGGTTCGCTAGGGTCTTCGAAAGCCCTCCTCGATTGGTTAGTGTTGGGAATGTCATTGGAGTTATCGTCATTCCCGTTTACTGGAACTTCTGTCACGTACCTTTTTGTCCCATTTTCAAAATATAAATGTTCAATTATAGTTTTTCTTTCGAAATCAATCCAAATTGCTTACCGGGGTTCGAATCCACGAGCTAAACCCGACATGAAAAAGAGATTGCGTGCAGATGGCGTGTGCGAAGCAGGTGGGCGGGGCGAAGCAGTGTTGTTTTGGTTTGACCAACGACCGGGAGCCGTTGCGTCCGCTTCGGCGTTTTTGAACTGCAAAAGCCGGTAGCGCCTAGACAACACGTATAAGATATTAGAGTTCAGGGACTCAGTAGTGGTAGAATGTTTGCATCTTGTTTATACCTGAAGCAAAGTCCAGCTAAGCAAGAAGCTAGCAGCATAATACATAGGAGGATGATCAAGGAGGCAATTAAGCCGTAGTATTCCGTTTTCGATAAGCAGACGTCGAGCTGTCGGATGGCGCTCAATTCTTCTGCGGGTATTTCATCCCGACGACTGTAAACTTTCAGCATTTCCATAACGAGCTCTTCCTCTTCCTCTTGGCCAGCAGTTTGGTTGGCCTTCCCTTCTTGGGTAGTAGGAACTGCGACCGGAAGACCGGTTATCTCTGCTGGTGCACCACGTCGCTTGCGTCCGTAAGATTGCAAAGATCCTCTTCCTGTATTGCTGTTGCAGTAGACCTGTGGAAGCAGTCAAAACCGTATTTCTTTCAGTCAAGGAGGTCATTTCGTTAGTTTGTATATTAAAGTATACCGGCTGACAGCCTCCGCGACAGGCGCGGACGGTGGCTTCGAAAACGAGAAAGTTCGATTCGGGAATCTTAAACGCGTTAAAGCGGGCTTCTAAGCCATCCAATTCCCGCGATTTGTCCAATGCAGGGAATATTCCATCATCAACAGGGCAGCTGGAAGATTCAATGTTACAATTATGGGTACAAGATGGTAGATGAAATGACTGATGGAAGTTTTGTACCCGAAGCGGTCAATGAGTTGGACACTTCGACCAGTGTACGGATCCTTGGCGACGACATTGGTAGCAAAGATATCGTTGACGAGGTTGTAGCCGGCTAGGGATTCTAGACGGAACGTTAAAGGATCGCCGACCGCGATGGTAGTTGTAGGTCTGTTTTGGAAAAGGATCAAGAGCCGTACTCGCGAGTCTAGTAGGTTTTGCGCCGGCAAGTATTCAATGGGTGTAGGGCTGCCAGACCTAGAACGCGTTTTCCAATTCCAACTTGTTTAATTCTAAAATACGGTTACGACCTCAATAAAACAAAGGTTTTACCCGGCACCGATGTAACCAGAGGTCACGACCGCCTCACCAGGGCCGCCGAACAAGCAAGTCAGGTTGTAACGTTTGTCACGGGAAGTTTGGACCATTTCACTGAATTGGACTACGACGATGTTCGTTAGAATATCTCCGTACTACAAAAAGGGGGAAAACATGGTTAGAATAACCAAGTTCCTTTAACGGTAGCAAGTACAAGGAAGTACCTTTTGAGTACCGCAATCAGGGTACCCCCGAGGACCGGTAATGCGTAAAACGCTGTTCGAACCGCCTGTTCCACGGAAAAAGCACCGGTCGTAGAAACCATACGTATAGATACGGCCCGTGAAACCATCAGGGGTTCGTAAAGTGAATTCCATGCCGTCTTCGTTACACGTTTGACTGACGTCCAAACAATCCGAGCCGCCAATGCTGCGCTCGTAGAAGTCAAAGTCGCCGTTGGTTTCAAAGTAGGACGGATTGGTCAAATCCAGATCTTTTGAGCCGCGATCGCTTAGCTCACAGTTGTCAAGATCCCGGCCTACATAATTGCTTACTGGCGTGGCTGGTAGACGACTGAAGAGCAAAGTACATGACAGTTGACAATTTCAAATGAATGTAACTTAAGTTCGTACTTGAAGTTGAAGCTCACGCAAGCGAAATCTTTTGCATTTTGACATTCTCGCTCACACTGGAACAAGGAAGTAGCTTGTAGGTAACGACGGATGTATGGACGACGAATCCTGATTCTCGAACCGGCCTAAAAGGAATGGAAATAGATCGATGAGCTAAATGGACGAAAAGGAAATTTTCGTCCATTTTACTTGACGGAATCCATCTTCCCGACCACCGCAACGATCGCTCACAGGACGGAAGGAGCCGCCTGCTACTCCGCCTGCTCCTCCGAAAGATCCACCGCCTCCTCCGAAAGATCCGCCGCCTCCGAAGGATCCGCCGCCTCCACCGAAGGATCCTCCGCCTCCTCCGAAGGATCCTCCGCTTCCTCCTCCAAAGCTCGATGAGCCTCCGCCGCCGAAGGATCCAAAGCTAGATCCACCACCGCCAAAACTGGATGATCCCCCACCGAAAGATCCGGAACCGGAGCTCCCGCCTCCGAACGATCCTGAACCAGAACTTCCATAATACCCATCATCTGTTGCGTTAATTGTTTAAACAAAATCAATTAAAGATGTTAGCGTAGTTAGAAGAGGTTTAAAGATAGCATCATGCGATTCTAAAGGTGCCGTGCAAAAGTACACTAACGTGGGGTCGTTCTACAGACATGTTAGGAGGATGTTACTAAATGTTAAGGCGGTATCCAAAGGCGCATTCCGGATTGATCTCTAAAAACTCTCGAGTTAGCATGAGGGGCATACACATGCGAAGGGTTAGAGACAAGGTTGTTACGAATGAAGCACCTGTGGTAACCCCAGCAGTGGCTTGCTGAGGTCTAAATGTGATGGGTTCCAGCTCCTGAATACTCGGGTACGTCAAGTTGAATTCTGATCGGTCTACAAAAACGTTCAAGTGCTTAAAAAATCACACACACATATACACACACACAACAAACACCTTTCTTTGTCCCCCTAAGAAACTAAGGAGTCTTAAGCGTGCGCCGCAAAACTCGTAAATGCGACTCGCAGTGCGACTCTAAATGCCACGCGGATCAACCCAAACTAATACATGGAAGAGAGAGGAAGAAGAACCTCGGTTGCTGTACGGGTCCAGACCCGAAGAACTCGAACCTGAAGAGGATGAACTCGGATAAGAAGGGTAGATAGAGGGACGGTCGCGATCACTGCCTCCTCCGCCAATGCTGCCGCCGAATCCGTACGGGCGGTTTAAGCCGGTGCTTCCACCGCCGCCGCCGCTTCCAGATCCTATTCCACCGTAGCTCGAGCCGCTTCCACCATAGGCACCTCCCCCCGAACTTTCACCGTACCCACTTCCTCCCGCAGAACTCCCACCGTACCCACTTCCCCCTATGCTTCCACCGTATGAACCTCCCCCTATACTTCCACCGTACGAACCTCCCCCTATACTTCCACTTCCGAAGCCACCGCCACTTGATAGCCCTCCAATGCCTCCTCCTCCGCTGCCACCGGAGGAGGAAAAGGGGATATTACTGGACCATGAGGAGGACGAAGACCAGGCGTTGCTGCCCAAATCGGCTCCTGCGAACCCGGATCCGTCAGCTAAAAGTATTGTTAGGACCAGACATGAATGTACGCGGACACGGACGTAGACATTAGTGGGGGAAAGCATTCATCCACAGCCTTTTCTTGTTGCCCGTATCGTTTATAGCTAGTGATGGTTACCTGTCAGACTTTCGTAGTAATCGTAGTCAGGGTCGTAGACCAGACGTCCGTCTTTCTGTTCGAATCGACTCAGGCGACAGATTCTGTAGCGTTCACTGTACATGGCTGAACGGCAGCGGTAACTTGCCTAAAACAGAGGAGTCATTAAGGTTATTTTTGCGTCCTGCCAAAACTATGGAAGTGTATACTTGGCGTAGACACTCGTCGAGGCATTCTGCCAGAGTACGGTCTGTGATCTCGGTCTGGAAGTCGGACGACAGTCGGGAGTTACGGTAGCGCTGGAACGCTGTTAGGATATCCCTGCGACGTCCATCAGCGTAGAGCGGGGAAGTGTCACCATCGCCGCGACCATTTGAAGGCGCCTCAGTGTTTTGCCCGCTCGTTTCCATGCACATTAGCTCAAAGTATTGGTACTTGGTCCCGGCAACTTGATTCACTGAATTGCTCGACTCGGGCTCGGGGCTTGTAAAGGAATCCTCCGAGGATAGGAAACAAGACTGGGTGGCAGGGTCGAAGATAAACGACCGGCAAAGATACCTACGATACATTCCCCCAATTTGGCGTCAGTCGTAACTAAACTCTAGACATGTTTACGTACCTATCGGCCGCAACACAGCGAGACTGGCATTCCTCAGCAGACGCATTCCGTACCGTTTCAACTTCCAGAAAGTTGCCAACTTGGGCGCGCTCTTCGCGAATAAACGACACTCGTCCGTCGCAGCGTCGGTCCTCGGATAAGCACGTGTTTTCGAAATAATCGAAGCCGGGGTCGTCTTCGAAAAACTGCGGATGTGACCGTCTCGTGTGTCGGCTCAAGTAGCAAGTGCGTGACGTACTGTCGTACGAAGCTCCGCGGCACACGAAGCTGTACTCATTTAAGCATCTACATGCAGAGGTTAACGTTAAGTGTAACTTCTCTTAGACAGTTCAAATTGAAGATCAAATGCACTCTTACTTGTCTTCGCATTCCGTGCGATTGGCTACAAAGTATTCTTTGGCGCCAGTGGGACGGAACTTCTTACGGGGAGCGCGCTCAATGACGTATCGACGATTCGGACACTCGCGGTCAATTCGGGAGGCTAATTGTAACCAACGTTAGGTTACATCAAATGGAATCATGGAGAAAGAAGGATATTTGGTTTTCGCTTACATGTTAAACAAATCTCGCTGAGATGGGAAAAGCCAGGCATGGCCACAAGCGTGCCTAATCCTTCAGGGCGTGACTGTTCGCGGGACAGGAAGCAGACGGAATCCTCGTAATCCCCTACACTGCCACTCAACCCATTGTTGTTGCTACTACCGAGTCCGCCCAACAATCCTGCCCGTCTGCCTGGCTGGAAATCCAAGGAACTGCACGTTCGTACTAGATTGTTGGCGGCTGTGCGGTCCCGTAAGCACAGGTCTTGGCATTTCTCCAGCACTTGCATCGGAGGAGAGGCATCTCTCACCTTAATGTACCACCAATTCATTTCCTTCCTTCAAAAATACTGCAATTTTTTGTTATTCTAACTTACCACGTCATCGTCAAATCCCTGGAGTTGGTAATTAGGAAGTCTTTCGTAGACTATCTTACCCACTCCGAAATTACACGTCGTTTGAGCTGCAAAACAAGAAAGGAGGTTAGGTTTTTTACAGTAACGTAACGCATTTCGTGCCGAAAATCTTTTAACCCTATTCCGAAATCAGGTCTAAAATCTTGGTATTGGTATCTTGGTATTTATATCGTTTCGTTAGAATTCAAAATAAAATAAAGTACAATCCACACCATAATAAATAGCTTGAAGCACTGTGAGCGTAGGCTTCCACAAAATCATTGCAGCATGGTTAACTTAGTGGCGAACAAATTAAAGTCACTATATAGCCGGGAAAACTTGAGTTATTAGAGTCGAGACGATTTAAAGTCGACTCTGTTGCTCAAATGCAAGCTGGTTTGTTTCTGTCAGTTGATACGTTACCGTTATGCTTTAGTGACCTGGATGGAGGGGGAGTCCCATAGAGATGCTGCGGGTAATTAACCCTCCGCCTGTTGCATGTAATGAACCCGCTGAAAAATTTATTTATTCCTACGCCATATATTTCTTCTAAACAGGCGCGATGGGATTGTGTTTTGTGATTTGCATAAATTGCGTGGATTTTACTCGGAAATGGGGGAAACAAACAGGAACTTACAAAAAGATAGAGGAAGGGGGGGGGGGTTAGCCACCCATGTCCGTAAAACGTTTACACGGTTGAACTGATTTTGTTACATAATTTAACCCCGTCAGTGCCCTAAATAGATAATGAAGGCTCCAAAACGACTTCCAAAGTCGTTTTTTATTTTCAGGGTGAAATTCATTTGACGGTCAGGTAGGCTTTTTTCTTACAATAGGGTCATCCACCTGTGGGGTGTGGTGTGATTTACTAGAGAGGACCGGATGTAACCGGAAGTTACGCCAGGCCTTCGATGTTAGCGCTTACTTTCGCTGTGGTAACTTTCGCCATTTCAGCTGATGGTATTAGCTCGAATGGGAGAAAGCTTGCTCTAAATATTGAATGTCTAGTCTAGACTGTGGATGGCACTGGACGGTGAAAATGCGGTTCGCGGAAAAGTGTCTGGCTAATGACCTTGCTTGGGAATGGACAAGGTCCCAACCCAACCTTGCTTTGGCGTTTCGCTGGAGGCGTTAGGGGGGTTGGGCGCTTTGGACTCGGTTCAACATCTGTAGAGGTTTGTAGACGATTTGACCAAGTACTGGTGGTACTGGAGGGGAGTGCATCGGTAGTACTTTGACCCAGAAAGCTAGGAAGTTAAACTTAAAACAGCGAGCCAACGAGGTCAGCTGAGGTTTTGGGTAAAGAGTTTATTGCTCTGACGCAAGTTTTTCTTCACAATAGAAACAGAAAGGCGAGGAGGTGTGTTTTGTTTGGCGGTATACTGGGCAGTGCAGAACGGAAATGGATCAGGTGAGTGATTGCTATTCATAACTGGGATAGGGGAGATATGGGATGCTGGACACATTACATTCTCATTTCCGGACCATAAGAGAGATCCTGACGCGCCTATTTTCATGTAGGTTAAAGGTGAGCTTGCGTACTTTTTATGAGGCCACGGGAGTTTGACCGTCACGATTTTCTTACGTAAAGAACGTGGCAAGTCAAATTGCGATTCGCTTAATCTTATTTAGTGTATTTAACGTAAATTTAGATCTTTAGACTTTAATTTAGCTTAGCTTTCAATCGTCTCTTGTTGGGGGAGGGAGGATTAGTGAGAAGAAGGATAGAAAATGTTAATATTTACCTTCGGTGAGCATCCTGAGGACGGTGAGTAGAGAGATGGCTTGCACCATGCTGCGTTGAAGGCTGACTGGGCCACTAATGAGTCCTCCTGGCATGATGCTATGACGAAAATCTACCACGCACACAACACGCACTCATAAAGGCCGCTGGTTTTTAACCAAAAAGATGTGTCTAAAGCACCAAAAACGGATCCAAAGCGAATACCTGTCAAACAAAACGTAGATATACTATAATAACACCACTGTGTTTGCTCCTTAAAGAGAATCTGAAAACTCTTTAGTTTGGATTCAGGGGGTAAAACTATAAAAAGCTCAGCCGAGGTGGTCGCTGCATGTCTGCTTTCCCGATCTGTGTTATACTAAGAGGTGCCCGATAGTGTCAGAAGGATGGTAGATGGTAGATGGAACGAAACTGGAGGACAGCGTAGGGTTTGCAACCTGTGATATATGAAATCCAGAGCGAACGTCCGAATCGTTCATCTCGTGTTGATACACAAATGTTGTATAAAGTCCATAAAGCATGCATGGGTAAATACCACGCCTATTTCCACCTTTTCGGGAAGCTTTTTTGACCAGTAAAAAGGTACGGTAGTTCCAAAATAGGGTGCCGATGACGAAACAGGTTGTTACTGAAAAGAAAAGCACGCTGTGGAATGTCCGTTTTGGGGGAGAGAGGGGAAAAAGCAAGGGTTAAGCCTCAACGAACTCGGCGTACAGGTGAAAAAACGGAAAGCGAAAGTACTGTACTCTATGCTAATTTTTAGTTTTAATAAACAAGGAAGAAGCGACGGCGATAACCTATACGGGAACTGGTTTTACGAGTGCGTCTGAAAAGGCAGCGGAAGTGATTGCGTTTTTAGTCCAGGTTACCAATGTTACGGCGGAAAGACTCGCACAAAACTCGTTAGGATGAGTACTATATGACATCACAGGATCTCATTACGTCGCCCGTATATTCTGTTGTGCTTTATTGTATTTCAAAGCGGGCAGTTTTAGAAAGAAGTAGGACATGCGTTGGCTTTTCAAACTTATGTGGTCACTTACCTACCACGGCCTCCCTTTTTGGTTCAATTCAAGTCAAAAATAGTAATTTTAATCTCTAAAATTTTCACTTTCACTGTTTTAATCAAAGTAATGTCTCGTATGTGGACAGAAGCTCGAATGCGAGTGGTGGGATTGTTGCAGGTCTTGAAGTACTACGGAAATTCACGATACCGTGTCCCCCTTTTTTCTTTCTCTCGTTTAAAAGGGGGTTTAAGCTCATTAGCACAAGTCATGGTGCAAATATCCTCCCTTTTTAGTTTTTTTGCATTGTCCATACATTGGAGTGCCGGATATGTTGCTTTGTATGTCGTCACATCTACACTGTCGGTATTTACACCAACAGGACTGATACCTTGATTAATGAATCCGAATAACAATCCAAACCTCAGTGTCACTTCCAGAATCGCCAATCCACGCCCCTTTTCACCGGTAAAATGTGGACTTTGACAATTTTTTAAGGAAGTGTTATGCGGTGTGATGTTTTTGGAACTTCTTGTATTCTTTTATTAAACCACTGGTCTCGGAATGAATAGATTTGGAATTGAACAATAATCACACCATACTGGCAGAAAGGTATATCACATGCTTTTTAGACCGCAATTAGTTGCCTCTTTTTTGTAATTCTGGCGTGTAAATTAAGCCCCGAAATATCAAAATTTTGTGCCTGGATAGGAATTAAAAAGATTTTTAAAAAAAAGTTGAGTCCAAAAAAGGGGACACATGTTTAAGGCGCAAATTTGACATGGATGAAAATTGTGGCAGGAGAAATTGCATCGCCACTTTTAGTTAGCAAAGGCACATGGATGTATCCTGTGGAACAGAATTTGCCAATGAGAATCTTGTTTACACATTTTTAGACTATTTAGACAAATTTACCTTCATTTAAACTAGTTACTGGAATAGCATAGCCACCAATGTACTCACTAGCCGAGATCTTGTCTTTATCCTTGACTTGAAAGAGCATCATCGTAGTATCTGGGGAGCTGATGCGAAAAGTTGTCGTTTCGTTCCAAACTGGGTTGAAACCTGTAGCAAAATAAACCAAATTACCCTCTATTCTACAAATGTTACAGTGTGTTCTTACCATTGTCGGGGACATGTTTTGTCTTGAACTTTTGATCCTCAGTTTCGCCGTACAGTCTGACAGATACATAGGGATCAACGACGTCTTTCTTTTTCTCTACTCGAGCCTTGGGCAGACTCTGTCCGGAAATGATTCGTATGCTCACAGTAATCGAATTCCTATAAAAAAAGAAAGTAAATTAGCTAAAAGTTTATGTAAAGTGGCAATAAAAAGATAAACTGACATGGGATTCGTGTTTTCACCGATGAGGAAATTAGGTTTTAGAACGTAGCCGCAATTTCCGTTCTTCAGGAATCTTCCCCTAGCAAGCAGCATGTCTTTCCCGGGCGTTTGGTAATTCAGTGCCACTACCGTGGAAAAGTTAATTAGGCGTACTGGACTGGATGAGTGGGCGCTGTGTTACCTATTTGACACCCGACTTTCCAGTAAGGTACGGGGTTGTAATTGCTGGATCCGGTACGGCTTCCGGCAGGGTAAATGCGCACCAGTTGTCGTGCTGTATGAGCTATAAAGTCTTCTTTCGATACTTCCATCAGTTCTTTCGCGCGACCCTCGGAAAAAGAAGACATCTGGTAGCACTTGTTGTCAGCCCGGCTTTGCTCAAAGCTCTTGAAAGATACAGCTTGGCAAATGTTCACCAAGTCGGACAAATCCTTGGAAAGCACCTTCTTCAACTGCAAAACAAAATAAACAAAATAGCGAATGTTTTTAAGCCGTACGAATCGAAGAAAAACCACGTCTAAGTTGTGTAGCTTACTTTTTCAGCATCGGGTTGCTTAGCACTCATCACGTTTCCATCAGGCTCATCTATTCTTTTCAGAGCAGCGTTAAGGGATTGTCGGCTGCCACTGCTGGACTCTTGCAGGGAATAATTTTGTGCAGTTTGGGCTGGCTCTTCCAAAGTTCCAGTTTGCTCAGCTAGAGGTGCACTAGGAGCAACACCAGTGCTGCTGGGAGCTTTCATTTTCTTGCCTTTTATAATAACTTTGCGCATTAGAGCTTCAAGTGACGGAAGATTGATCATGTCGTCATCTACCGGCTCGTTGTAAAGCATATCTGTGTAAATATTGGCAGGATTTACGTAATTATGTATACACTTTTATGATATAATGAACAAGTCGTATACCTCCCAGTATTTCTTTCAAGTGCTGGGCCAGCTTGTCTTGTTGTGGCTTGCTTAGATGATTCTCCAAGGATAGAATCAGCGGATAGGGTGATACATCAAACGCATGGGTCTTGATGGCATCTGCCAAGACGTCTTTGACTAAGATGGCTGAAGTTATGGTATGTCCGTGGTAAATAGAAGGCTCGTCATTGGGTCCATCCCACAAGTCCACTGAGCACGTATATAAATGATTAAGATTTTAAGTATTTATTTTACGTTTTTTTTTAGTCATTACGTTCGAGACAGCGACATCCTTTTCGCATGGCGTTGATGTAAGCCTCGATACTGCTCTCGCTAGTTAGCTGGTTCCCCATTAAGTAGGTGTTGTGCGAAGATGCGATGTAATAGTGCGCCAAGGGACGCGTCATATCTTGGTACACTTTCTTGTGCTCAGGCTTGAGGACTTCGAACATTCCCGAAGTTAACAAGTTCGTGAATGCTACAAGTTTTTCCGAATAAAAATGATCACGTTTTTAAACACGCTTTGAGTAGAAACAATTAACAAAGCTTACCCGCTAAGGTGAGGCTATCTCTTTTCTTAATCTCGGACATTTCAAAGGTTTGAATAAGTTTCTGGACGGCTTCCAAGTTTACACTATCGTCATTGTATTCCTTCTTGAGGAATGCTAGCAGTTCAGCTGCTGTCATGATCGAGCCATTGGAGATGGCGTACCTAACAATGGTGTTATTTTTAGTCACGAGTCAGTTTACAAAACGCTCAATCTTTTTTTATTTTGTTGTTTTTACTTTCTAAAGAGTTCTTCCAGCTCAGGTCTTTTGAGCAATTGCTGGTAAAAGACCACAAATTCATGGGCGTCCAAAACTTGTTCTTTCTTGACTGCTTTGCGGTTCGTGTTGGCTTCATCGAAAAGCTTTCGGACGTGTTCTTTGCTCATTTTGATGTTTAAGAGCCCCAGGAGTTTGAGGCATTCTTCAAAGTTTAAACTTCCCGAATTATCCTTATCAGCTTTCTTGAATTGGGCTTTTAGCCACCTACACTCATACATAAAACGAAGGTCCGAGATAAGATTAAGTGGTCAGGGAAGACCGATATCCGCTTTCCTTACTCTTCATAAAGACGTTCCTGCCGAAGTCCACGCACGACTATGAGTAAATCCCTTAGACCACGAACCCATTTCTTAGCAATGTCTTCTTCCCCAGCTACCAAATCTAGCGTCACTTGTCCGTCACCGTAAATAATGGAAAAACAGTGAGCTTCTTGTAAATTTGGATCGGTTGGGTGCTTTTGTTTCCGTTCGTCCACTCGCCGGCCAACGCGGTTGAACGTATCCGTTGCCCAACCTCCTCTTACGTCTTTAATATCCAATATGTCGACTAAAAACAAGCCCAACATTAGCCTAGTTAAGACGTCAAACGAAAAGAGCTCTATAGTTACTGTAAGTATCCGTTTGGGTACACAAAGGCTTATGAGTGGGCTCGTAGCAGATTCGCAAATGGTTTTCATCTAGCCAGTAGCGGCGTGGGTACCATTTATCGTAGCTCCGAACTTTCCATAACTGAGTGCCTTTACGTAAAACGGCAAGTTCCGCTTCGGAAGACTTGGATCGCTTAACCACCTCTGGGAAACAACAAACAAAACAAAAAACCGCACCCATTAGTGAACGTCCGCTGGATATTCCAACTATGAAATCTTGGCACGTATGAAAACGCCTATGGCTATTGAACACTTTGGCGAAGAAATACCTTGAACAAAATCTGAAAAGGAATAGACAAACTGTCCGGATGCTCGCCAGTTTTCTTGGCCGTAACTCATTATGGCTAACAAGAAAATACAAAGGTCAAGAATTTTAGTTTCCTGTCCCGCTCGTCCACTTTGATGTTGTTAATCAATAGTACCACGTCTGTTTTCACGGCGTGTTTCGTTGTTGTCGCCTGTGAGCGAAGTATTCGTAAGACTCAACGTAGCAAGGGTGACTACCCATACCGATGCGTAATACCCCCAGTTCGATTTTGTCATTGAGAAAAATAAACTATGGCTCGACCCGCTATAACATTAGAATCGAGCAACGTTGCTCGGCTATATATTCGAATGACTAAAACTGACGGCCAGTCCTTATCGGTAGTCGATAACGACGTGTCGCCCTGCATTTCCATACATTCGGAAGAAGGGCCGGGGATCTTGATCTTGGGTGACGCTTCGCTATATCTTATCGTATGCGATCGAAGAAAAGGAACGTCGACAGACTTGGTTGTTTCTACTCCTGCGCAAAGACAGTTTCTTCTTGTTTGGGTTTTGTTAACGAACAGGGTTATGTTTCGCATTCCAATCAACACTTTTAGACGCAAAGAACACGTGAAATGTGAACGAGACGGAAGGAAACTTAAAATTCTTACCTGACCAGTTGATAACTGTCATTTTAGAGCCGAAAACATAAAATAAAACAATCCTATGCTTACGCTAACGCGCAAAATACTGAACTAGTTTCACATTTGCCTTACTCATTTGACCAGGATTCAGATTTTCCCGCACAAACCAAAAGAAAAACCTTTATCATTGACGTCACGGATCAAGCGGATCTTATCCCCGCGCCCACAGAAAGCTGCTAATGTGCGGTCTGTTCTGAGAGAGATACTGACGCATGCATGCGTGTCAGGGCAATAAGCATAACAGGAAGCATACAGACTGTGCTTGCCATTAACTGGAAGATTCTGACTTATAGGAAACATTGGGCAAGGTCTAACTTTCTTCCTACCTCGGTATTCCGGTGTATCTTCTAGTGTTGGGTAGAGGGACTTCTTATCGGGTGTTGCCATGGTTTTAAATGAGAGAATTTCGCAATGATTCGCATGCACAAGCGCGGTGAAAGCTCGCAACACTTGTTTGTCTCACTAATTCACTTCGTCTAGGGCTGTGAACGCTCACTATAGTGCTTGTTACGCGTATAGGGGGCGGAAATGGAGTTTAGAAGCAGTTAGCTTTGCGGAAATCCTTTTGGCGTTGAAGCGGATTATCTTTGCCAAAGCGAACAGCTCCTCACTAATCTGCGTTGCTGGCTTCACGAAATTCACCCAACTGTCTGAGACCAAACGAACTCGGCAAACTGGTGCTTGTTTTCTTGGACTGGGCACGGAACATAGAACCTAGCCGCATGAAGGAAAGAACCTAGCCACACGAAGGAATTCCAAGAGTTTCAAGGACAATTGTTCCCAGAGGTATATTGTAAAACTGCAGGTACTTGACTGGACCGACGAAAACAAGGAAAAGGAAAAAAAGGAAACTTCCTTTTCGACTCGACCATTCCATCCTAAAACTCCCGCCCACTTGGTCAGTGCCGGGAAAGTCCGGAGTTTTGAGAACTTCCCCAAAAAGAACCAGTGTGTGTGGGCCCGATTAGTTGGTGGGGGCAAAATTTCGTGTAATTGGTTCTCATTGAGGAAGAACATTATTAGAGTCATGCCGTGGCTCTTTCATTTCCACTCGTGGTGGGAAGACCCGACCGTTTGGCTAGGAACGGCCTTTGCGCTCATGTTTTTGGGCTCTGTTCTGCTGCTGATCACAACGTGGTGGTGGTGGAGGCGAAGCCAAGCCAGTCAACAGGTTGACTTTGACGGCAAGATCGTTTTTATTACTGGCTGCGATTCAGGAGTGGGTCTGTCTCTGGCAAGTTACGCCCACCAACTCGGTTTCCATGTTCTGGCGGGATGTTTGAAACCTGATGGCGAAGGACCAGCCTTGTTGCGGGAATTGTGTGAAGAATCACCCCAGCGATTAAGAGTTGTGCCTGTGGACGTGACGAAGATCGAAGCCGTCTTGGAAGCTAAGCGCCAAATCGAAGAATGGATGGCCGAAGATGGCTTAAGCTTATGGGCTGTAGTCAACAATGCCGGCGTGTTAGTTTTCGGTTTATTGGAGTGGCTAGTCGAAGAGCAGATTGTCAGCCAGCTCCGGATCAACTTGGAGGGAGCGATTCGTGTCAGTAACACGTTTCTTCCTATGCTTCGGCAGTCCAAAGGTGAATTTCCGTCCCGGCGACCTTTATTAAAAATTAAACCTTCATGTTCTTTAACATCTTTTTTTCACAGGCAGGCTTATTAGTATAACGAGTCCTACGGGCCAATTGGCATTCCCCGGTTTGGCCGTGTATTCTGCTACCAAAGCTGGTGTTGAGGGCTTTTCGGATGCACTGAGGCGAGAAATGAAGCTCTGGGATGTTGACGTTATTCTCTTCAATCCAGGTAAATTGCTGGGATTTTTAATTTCGAAGATTTTTTAATTTCCTTCGAAAGGAGTTTGTGGATCCAATTGTCTTTCTTTTATTAGGTGATTTGTCACGTCACACGCAAATAATGGCTACCCAAAAGCTACACTTTGAGAAAATGAGAGCTAAAGTTGACTATTCCGCTTATGGCGATTTCTTTCAAGCGTTTGAGAAGCACATTATATCCAACCTCAGTCCGCCTCAAGTAGGAGTCTTGGAAGATGTGGGCAGTATGTACCCAAACTTTAAAGACGCTTTATTGAGCGCGCAGCCTCTATCTCGCTACCAAAACTTGAATGTGCCATTTCGTATGTTTCTCTATGTCACAAGCTTGTTACCCAACGTTTGGAACGATACTATAATTCGTAGTATTGGTTTCAAATCCATGGGTTACAATCCTTGATCTAAGATCTCATGAACAGGGGATGTAATTTTCAAAAATAAGAACAAACAGGGTGACTCGGAATATTAACTGTATTGCAGAATAATCGTGAATATTACCCCCATCACATACGTGTATGCAGCAGTTACTTAAAAATACACAAAAACAAATACACAATCCCCCCTTCCCCCTCCGCTGTTTCATTGGAGTTGGTGATGCTTTCCTGTAAAGCGAAAAAAAAAGCAATGTTGCTCTAAAACATCTTAGTGGCCATCTTCCATGCGTATCATAGGGTTGCGATCAAACGCGGCTTCTTCTTCAGGTCCGCTAAATATTCTGCTACTTATGGCAATAAGAAACATAATCCCCACAATGGCCAGCACAGCCCAGAGTGCTGTGCGACGCTTTGATTTCCTTGACAGCCCTTTTTGTTGCAGGGCATTCCTATTTAAAAAAGACTTTAAAATATTATGCTGTAATTTACACGGTGCTTACTCGAGCCATCGTCCAAGCATTTCCCAGACTGATTTTCGTTTATATTTATCGTCGTCGTTATCTACCAAGCCTTTCCACCTAGGAGTGACCGAATCATTGCGGTGGTACACAGCAGCACCGTCATTAAAGCCGTCGACATTGACTACGCTATACGGTGGACCAGGATTCTTAACCGGCCTGATAGGCGTGGAAGGAAAAGGACTGGCCTGTCCACCATTGTGTATTCTGGCTTGGGGAACAGATTCGCTGTGAGGACTTGCAATACCGCTGTCATCTGACATGCTAGAAATGATGACTTCGTTATCCAAGGACTTGAAGAAAAGTAGAGGATTAATCATTTACACAGTAGTTTGTAACCAGTTTACCATCGGTAGGCCTAGACCTTCCCTTGCCCAGCTCCTTCTCGAAAGAATATTCCGTAGTGCATCTACCACTGGCGAAACCATGTTCGCTGGCGGAAAGATTCCTGTGCCACAAGTTGGGCAACTAAAACCAGCCGGAGCGGTGTTCGGAGGTAGCTGCCTGGCCCAACTATCCAAACAGTTTATGTGATAAACGTCTGAATAAGGAAGGTTTCAATTAACTGCCTTTGTCATTGTCAATTAAAACGTTAGGCAGGATGAATATACGTACGGTAGCAGGTAAGACGAATGCATTCCTCATTGTTTAGTTCTCCGGAACATAGCTCACAGACGGGGCTATAGTCGCTGTCTTTCAGCCATTGCAAATAGGATTGGACAACACACTAAAGAAGTAATTTAATTATAGTCTACAGAACGGAACGTTTTAATGTTGATAAAATGAGTACCTTGGGGTGATTGCTGACCATGCAGTACTCGCAAACATTCACTCTGTGCTCGAAACAGAACTGGTTGGTAACTTTCTTTTTGGGACATTTACAAAGCCCCATTTTGCCGATTAAAATTGATCAGGGCAACCAAATTAACGCATTTGTTGACCCTATGAGTTGGCCGATCGGAGAAATTAGGGGAGTAAACAAATGCGAGCCATGTTCAGATTTAAGTAGCAAGATACCAGGCTTGTTATTCACGATTGTCGCAACGAAAGTTGAGCGACGAGAAGGTAAATATTGCGCTTTTTTAAACAACAATCCTAGTCTAAACCTAAAGTCATCTTTAAGTTTATAACACGTATTTTAACTATTCAATAGGACACATAACAATGCAGCGTGGGCTTGCGTATGGTCGAGGTAAAAGAGGTGGAAGCGGGCGAGGAGGTGCTCGCTCCGGAGGGAGTTTCCGTCAGAAGAACTTTAACGATCCCGGGGATGACGACGATGCGACTCCTCCAATCAGTTCATCAGTGGCTATTTTCTTTCAAGAATGCTCAATGACTTTGGACGATCATCATGATAGACACGAACGCTTGGTCAAATTAAGCCGGGATATCACAATTGAAAGCAAGAGAATCATCTTCCTGCTTCACAGGATTGTTGGGTAGGACCTTCCCTAAAACTAAAAAAACAACTAAATTCTTGCCCAATCAATACCTTCCTTAGTAACGCTCAGGCCGATAAGATTATTGAAGAAGCGGAAAATAAATTAGAATATGTCCGGGCAACCTTATGGAAGCAAATCGCCATCGAGTTGGATGGTCGCGACCCTTATCGTTATCTTCGCGCTATAAGCCCAGGTTTGCATTAATTTGTAATACAGTATTCCTTTATCTTTTGTTTGACTTTGGGCGTCAAGGTATGCAAGAATACGTAGAGGCGGTCACTTTTCTCCAATACATTCAAGTTCAGAAACTTGCAACATGGAGCCAAATTTCGTCTCAACTCAAGTTTGATATTTCACCGCAACCTGAGATCGCTAACGAGAGCTCGCCAATTGATGACGTAGCATCTGTTGTCAAGACGGTCTGCGTCGACGTACCGTGGACCGAGTACATACTTGGTGTGGCTGATTTATCGGGTGAACTTATGCGCTATTGCATAAGTTGCGTGGGTCAGGGAGAAACGAATTTGGCAACGATTGCTTGTCAATTCGTACGGGAACTTCATGATGCATTTGTGAGTCTGAATACGACCACATCGTCCAGCTCTCGGGAAATTAATAGAAAGTTATGGACCTTAAAGCAAAGCTTGCAGAAAATGGAAGCTGCTTGTTACGCTGTTCAGGTACGAGGCTCCGAAGTACCTAAGTCCTTACTAGCAATGGCTTGCAGTATGGACCCCTATGATGCCAGAAACACTGGCGACTTTGAAGAATTTTATTAAAATGAGATGATTATTTTGTGTATAACTTCCAGTTACGCATTACACGTCTTTCTTTCGTATTTTTGACCATGTACTCTGGTTGCCTTGATGTGGATGATACAACTGATGTCTCCTAACGTATTTATAAATACGGCCTTTTTAAATGTTTCACTTTCTGCACTACGGACTATATTTCGTTATTTTCCAAGGCTTATCGCAGTGCGACAGTTTCCACATAGAAAAAAATGACTTGGCAAAGCGATGAAGAAATATTGGGCGAGTTCCAGATTGTAACTCCCGCCCTTCGATTTAAAGGGATTTGTTTGTTTTGTCGTTTAGAAATCTTCCATTCTATAGCTTTGGGGACTTTTGGTTCGGTCATCGCTCTCGTGTTTTCCAGTTTCATGTGGCTAGCTGAAACTGGTAACCCGTCAGCTTCTTGGATATGGGCATGGGAAAGTCTCGCGTACCGAAGACACACTGCATTTAAGGCAATGTGCAAGCAGCTTTCGTGAAAATAGCGCAGAAGAGATGACCTTCATTCGTTATATCCCATACATGGTTCCTTGCTCGGGGTAGTTCTATGAGTATGAGTAATACCAGGCAAGAAAGTGCATCGCATTAAATCGCCCCACCGAAACCCCACATCTACCCACCTTTATACTGCAGCTTCCTTACCTTCGGTCAATATCGAGTTGCGGCTAGACACGTCTATCGATTTGGACCGCGGCTGCGTTCTGGGTGCTGCCCTCTGCCTTATGCCGCTGCTTCGTCCCTTTCCATTGTGCATTACGACGCTGACATCGTCTCGAATAGGAGCATTCGTGACTTTTACCTTTTAAACCTTTTCATTAGTATCGTGAACTGCAGTTATGAGGGAAATCGTTCATTTACAAGCCGGCCAATGCGGTAACCAAATTGGATCCAAGGTAAGATTCGTACTTTCAGCGAAATTAAGTTATCCAAATCCACATTGCTGGTGGCTTCCACCGCGCCGTCAATGGCTGTCGGGTGTTGCCGCACCCGACCCAGCAACCAAGGACCGCGCCCTGATACGTGGACAAGTTTTAAACCCTTATTTGGGTATCCTTTTCATGTTTAATGTTGGGAAACTCCTTAGACTATTCTGACTCACCACTATCGTTTCAATGTTCGCGTCGAATTAACTAATTCTTACCCGTAATTCTTTACTTTACGGTCGGTTTTAGTTTTGGGAAATCATTTCTGACGAACATGGCATTGACCCTACCGGCAAATATATGGGCGAGAGCCCGTTGCAGTTAGAACGCATCAACGTCTACTACAATGAAGCATCCAGTAATATTTTTTTCTAATTTTTTTCCTCAGTCGGAAATTTTTTTACAAAAATTTTTAAATTAATTTTTTTTTATAGGTGGCAAGTACGTTCCTCGTGCCGTCTTGGTCGATCTGGAGCCTGGAACCATGGACTCTGTTCGTTCCTCGCCATATGGTCAAATTTTCCGCCCAGACAACTTCGTGTTCGGCCAAAGCGGAGCCGGCAACAACTGGGCCAAAGGTCACTACACAGAAGGAGCTGAACTGGTTGACTCAGTTTTGGATGTCGTCCGCAAAGAAGCTGAATCTTGCGATTGCCTGCAAGGATTCCAGCTGGCCCACTCTTTGGGTGGTGGTACTGGTTCTGGCATGGGAACCCTTCTTATTTCCAAGATCCGTGAAGAGTACCCCGACCGTATTATGAACACATTTTCCGTGGTTCCTTCTCCCAAGGTACAAAACTTTTGTCACTCTCCTTTCTTACTAAACTTACTGACCGAAAAAAGCGGACTGACTTTGCCTCAAGCTATTGCTCTTGCTTCTAGGGTCGCTTCTCTGTTGATGAAATTAGGTTAAGCTGTGTTGCTTATTAATTTTCCAACTCCTTTTCTCTAATCCAATAATGTGATCTGTGCATTGAACTAATGTTTTGAAAAAATAATTTGGATAACCGTATTGTATTTTTAACTTCTGTTGGCTTGTTGCTTCTTTTTTGTTTTCTACAACATTTTCCATCTTTTCGTCCGTCTATCTGTGGGCCGTGGTGCGTGGCTGCTTTAGGTGTCAGACACGGTCGTGGAACCTTACAACGCGACTCTATCCGTTCACCAATTAGTGGAGAACACTGACGAGACGTTTTGCATTGACAACGAAGCGCTCTACGATATCTGCTTCCGAACACTCAAACTGCAATCGCCCACATACGGCGATCTCAACCATCTTGTTTCCGTAAGTCTAATCCATTTGTCTCTTTTCTCTTTCTTTGTTGGGCTCCCTTCGTGGGTGGGATGGGCGGGATTTAGGTGTCAGAAGTCGTGGTCGAGCCCTACAATGCCACTCTTTCGGTTCACCAACTTGTAGAAAACACGGATGAAACTTTCTGCATCGATAACGAAGCTCTCTATGACATTTGCTTCCGTACCTTGAAACTCCAGAATCCCGCATACGCCGATTTAAACCATCTCGTCTCCGTGAGTAGGACGAACCCGGGGGAAAGAAAAATAGATGTTAAAAAATCCGTACTCCGTCCCTGTCTTTATCATTGGTGTCTTGACGTTATAACAAAGGGGGGTAATTGTAGCTAATCGAGATTTTTTTCTCCTGGTTAGATTACCATGTCCGGAGTAACGACTTGCCTTCGTTTCCCTGGCCAGTTGAACGCTGATTTACGTAAATTGGCCGTCAACATGGTACCTTTCCCTCGTCTCCACTTCTTCATGCCTGGATTTGCTCCACTCACTGCTCGCGGTTCTCAACAATACCGCGCGTTGAGCGTTCCCGAGCTTACCCAACAAATGTTTGACGCCAAGAACATGATGACTGCTTGCGATCCCCGACATGGTCGTTACCTCACCGTCGCCGCCATTTTCCGTGGCCGCATGTCCATGAAGGAAGTCGATGAGCAAATGTTGAACGTCCAGAACAAGAACTCCTCGTACTTCGTTGAATGGATCCCCAACAACGTCAAGACCGCCGTTTGCGACATTCCTCCTCGTGGTTTGAAGATGTCTGCCACCTTCATCGGCAACACCACCGCCATCCAAGAGATCTTCAAGCGTATTTCTGAGCAGTTTACCGCTATGTTCCGTCGTAAGGCTTTCTTGCATTGGTACACTGGCGAGGGTATGGACGAGATGGAATTCACTGAAGCCGAATCCAACATGAACGACTTGGTTTCCGAATACCAGCAGTACCAAGAAGCTACCGTTGATGACGATGAATACGTTGATGAAGAGCACGCTGAAGAAGTTGATGACGCTTAAAAAGAGAGAAAAAGAAGCAAGTGAAGATTCACTAAAGAGTTGAAATTCCAGTTTGTTTCGTTACATGCTTTCCTAGCAAATCTATCCCATCTTTTGTAGGCTAACTGTCCCTTCTTTGAAAATTATACCTAGTTAAAAGCTTCGTGCTAAAACTTTTCTAGTTTGATCTATTAATGAGCGTTTAACAAGGTCTTCCTCTGCAAATAAATACAACATACGGACTTGTAATTATGTGGGGTTACCTTCTCATCCCGAATTGAAGCCTCGTCTTTGACAACTCATCAAGGTTGCAAGATTGCATGGCGTCGCAGTTCTTTCCGCTAACATCCTCAAACTGGACGGAAGGGTGCAGATAACACACGATAAGGAATTAACGCAGAAAACTTACACTTTCGGAATGAAACAGAAGTTGTAATTAAGATCAACTAACTAGTTTAATTATTTTGCAAAGCAAGTTGAAGAAAAAATACAACAAACTACTTCTAACAAACTAGTACATACTTTAGAGATCATAGGCATCAAATAGGAACAATATGCAATATCCCTTTCTCGTGATCTACTTCGAAACATACTGAAAGCGCTCAGTCAAAGAAAAGCTGTCTTTGATCTTAGTTTTACCATTTCGCCTTGCAGGCGTCAGTCGCGGATAGAAAGCACGATAAGAGCCGCGAATATGTTTAGCCAATTACTAATTTGGTACGAGAAAATGATAGATACATTGTACAATTATATTTAACCATTTAGCCTAACACCAAAAACAGCTCAAATTCAATCTGCAAGAGAACTGCAAGACGCACAAACCTGAACCAATTTCGAACTGAAGCCTAATTATCTCTCAGCTTCTTTACAAGACGACAGGCAATTCCTGCTACCTCATCTCGTGAACCAGATTATGTCGTACAAGTTTCGTTTATTCGAAGACAAATTTACATGAGGTCTGATCTTACAAGAAGTATAACCTTTCCTCTACATCGTCTAACCGGTTTGACCGGGTAATGGGACTTCATGCCGCAGCAAATGGGAGGTTTGATGGTACGGCTGGCAAATTTAGTCGCGTCCGCGATAATTCTTGATGTTTACCAAAACGTACGCAGGTACGATGCACATACCCACTGCCATGATGGTTCCCAGTGTAAGTTTTTCCTGAAAAGTATAGTATGTATATATAGTTAAGTACGATTGGACGGACTTTTATTGGGTTTGATTTTCGTTGTGTTATACTTACTGCTAAAGAAACTCGTACTCTGGGGGGTCCAGAAACGATGGAAGTGCGAACTTGCATAATGTTCGCAGATTTGGAAACCAAAGAGGATCCCGAGGAAATAACGCTTCGTGCGGCAAACATTTTGAAAATTTACTAAATGTTGGCCTGAACAATTTGTTATGGCGTACGGAAAGGAACTTATACTCACGTTGCCATGTTCTTGTGCAAACGTATTTGTATTATAGTCTATTATAAAGTGTTAAAGTCAACTTTTTCTTTTATAATTAGATTATAATAACAGTAGCTATTATTTCCGAAAGTTAAATAACATAACTGTCGGTTAGGTTATTTAAAAGTCAATGTTGTAAAAACACTCGAGCACAAGCCAGCAGTAGCGCGTGATTCAAAGTTCAACTGGTAAACGCAGAAGTAAAAGAAGCGCAAGCAATTAAACACCAGATACAATGAAAACTCTTTTAAACGTTTTTTGAAATCATGTATGTATTGACTTATCGGCTTCCTGTAACAACCAAGTGGACGTTTCTCTGTGACGTCATGATTGTACGAGCCCTTTCGGTACTTACAACGGC
Organism: Lepidurus couesii; assembly: GCA_022832235.1. Classification (NCBI taxonomy): domain Eukaryota; kingdom Metazoa; phylum Arthropoda; class Branchiopoda; order Notostraca; family Triopsidae; genus Lepidurus; species Lepidurus couesii. The sequence goes on along the minus strand of JAGJRP010000092.1, from coordinate 15,874 downwards.
AGCCAATCGAGGAGCATCGTACTGGCAATAAAGTACGGTCACGGAAGCCGTACTTTCAGCTTCTTGCTGGTATTTTCGAGGCTGGAAACTAGCTTGGAGCAAATTACACATCTCGGAGTAAAAGTGCGGGTACATGGGTAATTGATAAAAGACCAAATGGCGAATGCCTTTTATCCGGTACCGACGATAAAAATGTAGCCTTTCCGTGTACAGCATGAACCGTAGTTTCCCCTTGAAGAATATCTCCCTAGCTTGTGCCAGTTTTCCATCCTAATTTCAATGTAATAAGTAGACAACTACCTATGATTACCACACGCAAATTACCTCAGTATATTCGCAAGCTTCAGCAAATTCAATCTCCTCCTTACGCAAGTAGTTTCTTAAGCGCACGTAATCAAAGTACGAAGGTATGCAAATAAGCGTGTGTGCCATTAGCGCGTCATTGAACTGTGGCAGAAGTTTGGAAACGAAAAACTCAAACCTGGCATCCATGGCTTGTGCAGCAGAGTTTGCATCGAAACGATGGAATGCCTACAAGGAAACATGGTTATCAGAAACTTGAACTATTTCGAAATTTGGAGCACCAATATTACCATGGGTAGTTGCGGTACAACTTGTCCAACAGATCCTAGAGATGTTGGATTGTGTATTCTGACAATGCCCCCAAAGTTGCGGCAGTGTTTGCTAAACAGTCCACTCAGTTCAGGCATGTAGACTGTGCTGAAAGCGAGTGTTTGGCGGTAGTATTTGGCCCAACCTTGCAGCATGGATAACCGTACTCGCGTGAAATCAACTCCATGCGAGTCTCTCGGTTGCAAGTGCAAATGGCTGACCAAGTGTAAGATATGGTCCCAGTTTTGCATCATTAGCACATCGGCTTGATCCAAAACAAGGACTTCAATGGACGACAAAAAGTCGAAATCCCTATCCGCTTCACCTTCGGCTCCGATGATCAATCGCAATCCCAAAGGCGACGCAATGATGATATCCGAAGCATAAAAGTTGGTATAGAGCTGCAAACCATAAAATACAAGAAATTCGTTTTACTTGTTAACTCTATAACATTCTACTCTATAACAAGAATACCTTGAGACAGCGCTTTGTGATGCTAATACCTATTCGAAACGCGTCATCAATGTTTCCCGCAAACGTTTCTTCCCAATCGTCGGGTTTGTAATGCTTCTCTTTCTTCTCTCCTCGATGCAAGTATTCTTCGTCAAAGCGTTTTCTGTGCATTACGTTCCCGCCCTTTTCTTCCCCGACCAGTAGCTGAACCAACATCTGCACTATCCGCACTACGGATTCGCGAAATGGGACTACTATGAGTACCCTCGGCCGAGCCAAACCTTGGTCTCGGAATTCATCGCCGTATTCCACGTGTAGGTTCTTAGCCTTCTTGCCAATGATGGAGAGCTCGGCTTTCTTTTTGTTAATTTTGGCATTATGTTGCAAAACCACCGACCGCGCTTTCAACACATGATTCAAAGCGTGGAGACAGTAAGCGTGTCGGATTTCTTCTCCATTTTTGCTGGTTCGTTCAGAATACAGTACGTCTTGGTACTGGACCATAAGAGAAAGTAGTTCTTGCTGTAGTGTTGTCAACGAAGTAATTCTGCTTTTGATGGGCTGCTTAACAAACAAATGGTCGGCACCTACCAGTGCAGACGGCGCAACGGGAATTTGACCGGGTGTTATTACAGCGTGTTCTTCCCCAAGCATTTCGCTCGTTAATGAGCTTAAGACAGTTTTGACCGGTCTTTCAAGAACTTGAACGTTCAAGTGGCCCAGCGTTGGCCAGCTTAAATCTTCCTGGGTATTATAAGGTTTAGTGGATGACAATGGCTCCAGTAGGCTATCTGGAAGTTCCCCTTCGAAGTGCAGATGGAACGGGTCTTTGGCGTCCAGTTGGCCCATGTCAAGATCGTTTTCCGCAACTTCTTCTTCATCTTCCACTGCGTCGTATTCTTCTTGGTCTGCTAGTGGATCCCCATTCACGAGACTTGTGTTGCCATCGTCTTTGGATTGTAAACTGACATCGTCTCCTTCAACCTCTTCATCTTCCGTTTCCTCTTCAGGTTCCATTTCCTCATCCGACTGCTTTTCCTCATCGTCGCTTTCGGATTCCTCCTCAGCACTGGATCCCAATGCTGTAAATTTGGAAGCCGATGCAGTGGTACCTAACATGCCAAGGAGTTGATCATAAGCGTGCGGTTCTTCAGTTTCGGACTCGGAAGATGTATCCGAGGATGATTCGGACTCATCCTTGGACGGTGGAACAAATCTAGCATTTTCCTGCTCTAATTTGGCCTTTTTACTAGTCAGCTCCAATTTCTGTTCTTCTCGTTGCGAGAAACCAAAGCGATTTCGCTTTTGTCCTGCCCCTCCTCTCCCTCTCGAAGAACCACCACGTCTGCCACCAAAACCCCTTCTCCCTCTCCCCATGATCTGTGCCAAACCGAAGGATAATTAACGCTTAAACTAGCAAGAATTTTAAATCGTAATTCCGCGTGGTCGACGTCCAACAGATGACTGTTTTGTTGACTAATTTATAAGTTGATGGAAAATCCACCAGGCGGCCTAATAAGAAAGCATGGCCGCTGGTGCTGGGAGAGGGAGTGACTGGCTGTTTGTAATTAAATTCGAGTGCTTTTTGTTATTTCTTTGCTACATTTTTTAAAGAAATATTATTCAGCGTTAATTATGTGATACAGGTAAATTTATTGAATAACTAGTTAGAGAGTGACGGACCATTAAAATCAATATGTTCTCTTTTAGGTTGTTGGTTATATTGTTTCATGTTTGTGTATACCCGCCAGGCTTTAAAATAGTTCCCCAAATTGCAGTATTATATGCAAGGTAGCCCATCGATCTCCTGATTGCCGACTTGAAAGTTAAATGGGGAGATGCTGAGCTGGCCATGGCTTGCCCTGGAGAGGCACCCAACAGTAGCAGTTTAGTTAGTGGGAAAGATGAAGTGAGGACCCGGTTTTCCACCAGAGAAGGAGAGTACCGTCTCGTTCCTTTGGCAGAATATTCCCGTACGAGCCGGTTGAATTATACTACAACTACACCTGGGCAGCAAGGACAGCAACAAGGAGCAAATCCCCAAGTCCGCCTCAGCTTTTTACCGCTTCCTTCAGACCATGATCCTTCAGGCTACTGTGATAGATTGTGTTTCAATCATGGAAGAGAGTTGTATTTTTACCTGTACAGAGGTATTGACAAGGTACAAAAAGTAAATACGATAATAATCTACCTTTAGACTGTAGAAAATTGTTAAACTCTACGTTTTTTCCCCCTCTTAGGTCTCTGATATAAGTAAGCCTATCGATAAGCGATTGTACAAAGGCACAAGCCCTACCTGTCACGAAGCCAATCAAGTCACAGCTTCGACGGATTTCGTTTCCTTCCTTATTGGGTTTACCGGTGGGCAAGTTCAGCTCATCAATCCCTTGAAAAGTGATATGGGGAGGCTGTTTAACGAAGACGTATTATTTCTATGCTAAGCTTAAGTCTTCTAGCATTTATACGTGCATGCTTTTATAGCGTTTGATCGACAAGACTCGGGTGACGTGTTTACGATGGGTGCCTCAATCCCGAACGCATTTCTTGGTGGCGCATGCTTCTGGGCATATGTACTTGTACAACGAGGAGGCAGGGCCCGGAAATGGTTCCTCCCCCCAGCTCTCCCCGCTCAAAGTAGGGGAAGGCTTTAGTGTACATACTTGCCGAGTAAAAGGCGGCACCAAGAACCCAATACTGCGATGGAGCATAGGAGAACCGCCCTCAGCTATTCAGGAAATGGCGTTTTCTCCGTGTGCCAAATATTTGGCCCTAGTCACCCAGGTTTAATCTCGTTTCTATTTTATATATTACCAAATTTGGGCTCCAATAAATTGATTTGTGTTCAGGATGGTTTTCTGCGCGTGTTCCAGTACGAAAGCTTGGAGCTGGTTGGATTTGCCAGGTCGTACTTTGGTGGCCTGCTGTCTGTGTGCTGGTCTCCAGATGGACAGTACATTGCCGTAGGCGGCGAAGACGATCTAATTACTGTATGGAGTTTCTTGGAGCGACGAGTGGTCGCGCGGGGTCAGGGTCACCGATCTTGGGTCACGGCAGTGTCTTTCGATGCGTTTACGAGCTCTTGCGGGTTCCCTGACCCAGACTCGGACGAAGAAGTCAACATACGGCAGCGTAACTCGACAATATCCTCTCAGAACTGGAACGGAAAAGCCAATGGACAAAGTCAGAGCAGTGACGACTTGACTTGCTATCGGCTGGGCTCCGTGGGCCAAGATACTCTGCTGTGTCTGTGGGACGTTACCAATGATGTGTTGAAACAGCCTTGTGTTAAATCCCGTTGTTCGCTGATGAGCAGCAGCGGCGGGGGTTCTAGTCTGACAGTGAGCAGCTCGAGTTTAACCCGGAAGGAAAAAGACAAAGATGATAAGGAGAAGAACCACAATCACAAGAGACATTTTAGTCTCACGGGGGTGACAGGAAAAATGAAGCATAGTGGATCAGGATCCTTATCGTCCGCCACAAGCACGAACGCGGCCTCTGCTGCAGCCTCAGCGGTAGCAAATGGTGCGGGTACGAGATGGGATGATCCTCTGCGCTTGATTGGCACAGCAGCTTGTCCGCGACTCGACGAGTGTCCCATGTTGGAACCTTTAGTGTGTAAGAAAGTGTCGACAGAGCGGTTATCAGCGTTATCCTTTCGACCCGATTGTCTTTTGACGGCCTGCCAGGATGGAATTGTATACACGTGGGCGAGACCCAAAAGGCCTCCGGTATGTATTGGAAATTAACTATGCAGATTGAAAGAAAAAACAGGAAATATTAATATTTTGGGAATTATTTGTATTTCTTAGGATAGTAAGGCGGGCGTTTGCCCAGGCAGTCCACCGCCTTCGGGAGGAACGATGGTGTAGAGGAAATCTATTGGAAGATAGTTATATATAATCGTGCATCTAATCAGTGCAAGTTGGAAGATGGTTTGGACCTGCTCATTTGCATCATCGAGCAAGTTCGGCAACTTGAAATAAGGACGCAGTTTAATTCCAAAGGTGTTTCGTCAGTTTTTGGGAGGCTTGCATTCCCCACATTTTTGCTCCCCTACAATCCTCCCCCAGCCCTTTTTAATTATTTATCGAGTCTATCTACACCCAGCCCCCTCCCTTTCAGTTCTGATCAACTTGTGTTAATCTATATGCAATCTTGTGTGGAATGAAAGCGTGGCAGAGTGCAGAGAGCTGGTATTACATAAAACAAATCTCGTTCTCTGGTTTTGCGTTACGATTTGATATTTTTTAAGTTATTAAACTTCAGAAGAATTAAAAAGAACGTATGGCTTGCGTTCGAGAGCATTTCGCGCCATGCTTTAGTCACCTGACTGGACGCCATAGCGCTTTCAAAGCCACGCCCGCGAATAATTCGCTTGCATGGCGCATTGATGTTATTTAATGTGTTTTTGCCAATTTCTGTACTGTATAATATTTTTCGTAAGACTGGTAGTGTCTTGGAAGAAACAGTCGACTAAGAAACTTTGCTGGAGTGAATCATTGAAGGATACGCGGTGAAGCATACGTGTTCGCGACCTTTGACATCTCGTAGCCCACTTACACTAAAAAGAAAGGAAAACATATAGTAGCTCAAGGTAAGTGGATTTTTTCTTTGAATGCAAAAAAACCTGGTTTGGTCTAACTAAATATGCATCAGACTCCTATTTCTTACCATAGCCTGTCGAAAAAAGAAAATTGAAGACATCCATCACCCTTTCGGGATGGTTAATATGGAGGACACTATACTTACCCCTAACCTAATCCTAAACCAAACCTAACTATTCCTAACCTAACCTAGCTAACCTAACCTAGTCCTTAAGTCTAGGTCCTATAGTCACTGAGTCGGGTACACCTTTGTTCTATTTTCGAGTCGTCCTTGTGTCGCGTTGCCGGTTAATATATAGATGCCCAGGTCTAGTTACAAGTCAGAAATCTGACACTATATATAAAGACTGGAGTTCGACGCTACATTCTATACCCTAGGCAGGGAAACCTGCGGGTATACCTTTCAATTGTTCTGTATATAATTATATTACCTCATATGTTATAACGAAAGCTTACGGAGAAGAAATTAAAGTTAGAAAATTGAAACTGCTTTTCAAAGCTTACACGTTCGTAAAATCGATTCCCTAGAAAAATATTCCTTTTGTTGTTTTGAGCTCTGTATTTGTTCGAATGTACGTGCTCATATCAAATAATATGTTGTTCAGTGTAATTATAGGGTGAGTCAACGTAAATTGCCATATTTTCAACGTGGTCCACCGAGTGGATCAATATCCCTTGGATGATGCTGACAATCAATACGAACCAGACTGTCTTCAGCCACTGCAAACCATGAAAAATAAGCGGGTGACTTTTCCACTTGTTTCCATGTAGATAATAAAGCAAGGTAGCTGCTTGATATAGTCGCAGATACTGCTGTATAGCTATGGGTATGATTTTTAAAAACTGATTCGTAAAAAACGTACGGAGTAAAGCCTCGCCTGTCCAATTCAGATGTCGAGATGAGAAGTGAAGGCATTTTTTTCGAGTTTTAGGTCTATTTGATCTTGTCTACATTTCTTGCAATGCGAAAGGAATGACTAAGTAACACGGATACATCTCAACACGACAACGCGGGTTTCTTTTTGTTAGCCTTCCAACGATAACTATATAACCACGGCTGGAAATTAACGTCCAACGCATTAGCATTTCTAGTTGCTCTCTTCTTTGATTCGCAAACCTTGGAAGCACCGTGGATTATTGCAGCTATAAAACATTTAGCCGACTGAAAAACAAGCTTTTTAACAATCCATCATACAGTTTTTCTTTTTTTTTTTGCTTTCCCCTTCCGCTATGTCTTAACTGGCAACTAAACAGCGCATGATGATGCAAATGAGCAAACACGTTTAATTTACCTTTTTCCCGCCGAGCGCAAATAAGCCAACGTGTGGCGTACACACCAGGAATTATTATACCATGTATATATAAATACCCTCGAAGCAAGGGATATCTTGGTAATTGTAAATAGACTTTGAAGACTCTACGGGGAGATCTGGGTTTTAAACGGAATGAGACTCTACACATCACACAAGTAGTTTCAATTGCACGTTTGTGTACACAGTACAAAACACTTATCACTCCTTCTGGTCGGAGATTGGCGCGCGACATTTGGCCGCGGCCATTTGCAAAGGTCCGTCCTCACTTTCCGCGTCTTCGTTCCCTTCTTCGATGGGTATATCCTGGTAATCCTTCAATTTCAAATTTCATTTCAGTTTGAGTGCTTAAAATAAGAAAAAAAACTATATTTGTTTGGATTTTTTTTCACTTACATCTAAATCGACATCTGTGATCATCTGTTTGGTGGAGATGGTCGTCTCATTCCGACGAATTGCACCTTGATGTATGTTGGCGTCGAATCGAAGACATTGAAATCGGCGGAGCAAGCACACTATGGGAATGGGCAAAATGGAGAAAAGTGCTAACCCTGCTCCAGTGCCCAGGACCCAGTCAGGATAATCAGTCATGGTACCCCGTCCCTAGAGTCACACACAAAAAAAGGAAAAAACCCACCGAAAAATATTCCCAACGGATTACACGGAGCAGATATGGCACCCCCACCCGTTTTGAAAGATGCAAGTGTAAAATGAATAGTGTGCAAAATTTTTTTGGACAAGCCATTACGTACTTCTTCCTTATTCCATGCATAGTAGGTGGGTTTGTTGTAGCAGCTGTAAATGATAGAAGCCACTAATAAAACGGCAATGAGAACGGGTCCGATAAATCGCCAGGTGAGTTGCCAATACAAGCCCGGGAGATACCCCGTCATTTGTCGAATGTCTTCTGAAAACCTTCATTTGGAACGAAAACGCAGCTCATTAACAAGGAATCGCAAACGGATAGGTGCGGAAATTACTATCAGGCCAAACAAGTGAGCTAAAGCCCTTGCACACCTTGTTACACCATGCGAGTTGAAATTTAGCTAGATAGAAAAGATGACTTAGAAGAAGAATAAGTGACGGAAGCGAGAAAGAAATTAAGTAAAGGCGTGGGAGGAAATTGTTATAAATCCGTACCTCTGATGACCGTAAATGTACATGACTGCCACCGTTTCAAGAAAACCGATTAAAATCAATCCGGTCGTCCCAGCGAACGAATCAAACAGCTTCACCCAGTACTCCCCCGCGCCAGTAACGAAAATGAGGCCGATCAAGTAACACATGATACACACCCCACCTTGAAGAGAAACAATTCGTAAAAATTCTGAGATTTTTTCCTTATAAAAGTTACCTGATACGACTTCTTTTCGGAAGCCGTGAAAAAAGGGAATATCGAACAAGGTTCCTATGACGCCTTCCAGTGTACCGATCTGGGATCCAATCCCCAAAGCCAGGAGCATTAAGAAGAAGATAACAGCCCAGAAGAAGTCGAAGGGTAGCGCTACAATAGCTTGGGTAAACACGATAAAGGCGAGACCCGTGCCTTCTGCAGACTAGGCAAAGTTTAATTGGGTTAAGATCTTAATAGTGAGAGAGTGCATGTGTGTGAAGCTGGCTTTTCAGCGCAGTAGGCTGCATTTTTACCTCTCCCATAATTTCATCCAAGTTACAGTGCTTGAGCTGTAGACTTATTGCCGTGGCGTTGTTAACATGCTGGTCTATAAATCGCATATATTCATCATCGGTTAGTGTCATATTTGACAGATACTGCGGAAACTTTTCCACCAAAATGTCCTTGTTGCTGAAAAGGGAAGAAAAACACACAAATCAGACCCAACTGACAAGCCATCAAAGGAGAAAAACTGGACAGAAAGTCAAAGCGAATCGAGTCCTCGGATAATAACTTACTAGTCTAAGCACTTATCGTAATTCCGCACGCCTTTAAAGCCCAGGATGCAGAAGATGACTGCGCTAGCGAAGAGCGCGGTAAAGACGTTACAAAGAGACAAAATCAGTGCATCTTTAACACAGTTGTTCCTGATGGGGTTGTAACTCCCGAATGAAATCAGCGATCCAAATCCAATACTGAAGGAATAAAAGACTTGGGTCGCAGCATCCAACCATACGGTAGGATCGAGTAGCTTATGCATCTGCAATTCAAATACGAACAAATGAGCAAAAGGGCTCTTGTCAAGAAGGACCAGCAAGCCAAAAAGAAAATGCTGAAATACTAGATTAAACGAGTCAAGAAACAGGAAAAGAAGACAATTCACCTTTGGCGTATACATATGCAGAAGACCCACTCCAGCTCCTTTAAGAGTCACGGCTCGGATAAAGAAAATAATGAGAACAGCATACGGGAACAGTGCCGTCACATACACAACCTGTCAAAGTGACACAAAGAACCACCGGGGTGTTAAACTTTGTTCGTCAGGTTAACGCCTCAGGTATTGTCGAGGTATTGTATACCTTGCTTTACGGCCAAGGGTACACACCATAAAGCAATAAATCCCAACTTACTTTGCCGGATGAACGGATCCCACGCATAGTAATAAAATAAACCACTGTCCAGGACAGCAATAAGCATAAAGCCATCCACCACTTGACGCCCCCGGTTTCGTTAATCGAGGGGGAGACATCCAATGTGGTCCGATACCAGAAATACGCAGTCTCTGATGATAATACACATTCCCGCACCGCTGTTCCGTTCTCCACGGGGCAGGTCGACCACGGCAATGGACTCTAGTACATTCATTACATTAGAAGATTTAGAACGTATAGTAATCGGAATGTAATTAAGTTTAAACGCAATTAGCAGGTCCCTTGCGTACTTATGGGGAGGGGGCTTCGGGCTTTTAGGTACTGGAATTAATTTTACCTGGAATGAATTGAAGAGGTAATAGAAGCACCACGTTATGATAACGTTATAGTAGAGGCCAATGAGAAAGGAGACTAGCGTCGAGGCGATACCCAGTCCGCCGAGCCAGGGATGGATCAGGTTCCAAGTACCTAAAGAGCCTTGTCGAAACTTTTGCCCTACTGCCAACTCCAACATGAATACTGGAATGCCTTCCAAGAGCAGCATGACAAAAAAAGGAATCAGGAAAGCTCCTACACAAATAGGGAAGAGAAAAGAATATAAATGTTGGGTTTTGTAATCAATAATAACAGTATAAGCCTCAAGAGACATAAATTTGGGTCCGGAATGGGCTTTTCGCAGCAATATAGTTTATCTTGAAGGGATATCGTGCTGCTGCCTTTGACATTTCACCAGCAACCCATTTGCTCCCGGAGGGTGTCCTTGTCATTGCCAAGTTTCAGCAATCCTATACAGGAATCGAGATGGATCCTCCATACCTCCTACGCAACCACGTCACAATCAATACGCGTGGGTGTGGAATGCTTAGCAGAATTACGCATCAGCTTTGTGCTCTGGCTTGCGGGCGGAGGATGATTAGAAGACCCTTCAGCACATCATTCGCCGAGTGTGTCGTTCCTCCTTTTTCCCTTTGCTTTTCTTTCGAGTGTTAAGAAACGAAGAACCCGAAAAAGCAATATTCCTTGCTATATACATGCCAGCGGAACAGACTGTGTCGAGGTGGTAAATAGCAAAGGGTGCTAGTACTTGGAGCTTTGGTTCATCAATATGCGATCACGTGCTTCCTCGGTCAAAAGCCGCCTACACTACATTCATTCCTTTCTCTCTGTTACTATCAAAGAAATACTCGCCGGTACTGCCTTGGCTTCTTTGAATGCGAATAAGAGCAAAAGAAGACCCGTTGCTTCCCAAATCTATTATTGATTTTCCTGGCCGTAGCGACCAAACGGAGGGAAAGAAAAAAGGCATCTTAAGGTCTCGTGGTGCGAATTTATCGATGTTCAGAATCGCTTTTCCGTGCTCATCACTTGCTCCAGCTTTCGGAATTTCTAACTTTAATTTGGACCTCGAATTTAGTGGAACATTGTCCTCACATTTCCTAGCATGTCCCGAGTGGTATGGGTTGCAACTTGCTCTTCACTTTACATAATTACTGCAGCACTAACGGCGAAAGTGTACTATAGCTTCATGCCTTTTCTAGTAGGTAACTTAAGAGATTATTATTTCCATTGCTTATAGTCGTTTGATGTCGACGGTTTGAGAATTTTCTTTGAATAAATTGGTTACTCGAGGGAAAAAGCCGAAAGACTTTGAAAGAACAATCGACAAACATCAAATAGGCGGGAAATAATAGGTTTGTTCCCAAACTTACCGCCGCCATTTTGTTGGCACAAGTAAGGGAATCTCCACACGTTGCCAAGACCTACAGATAGGCTAATAGCACTGAACATGAATTGCAGTTTGTTGTCCCAACCGGCTCGTTCGGGGACCGCGGCGGGGACTTTAATCACGACATCATCCATGCATGTCTCATCGTCTCTTCGGTTGTTGCGGTCACGACCACCATTCAGAAAACTCATTTCTTGGCCTTCCCCTTCCCCTGGCACTGCAGCCCCTAGATTGAGCCCCAATCCTAGATTCATCGAAGCACGCGAATTCCGGTGACTCGATTTAGCCATGGTCTTTTGTATAAAACGCGACCCAAGTAATAAACAATGTTTTTTTCAGTAAAGCACAGGTTATACAGTTTCTTTCAGGAATGGACGCAACTGTTTTTCGACGATAGGCTGTTGCTGTTGATCTTTTTCTTCGTATTTGCCTTGAGGGGCGCTGACCGACGTCGACGGCGTCGTATCCTCGTTACGACGATCGATCGCAATGTCTCGTTTTATCGTCAAACCATGTCGCCTATCACCCAGTAAGGAAAACACGAGACGGGAGTGAGCTTTACGGGATCAAAAGTGTGCGCAGGCAACTAATCGCGTGGTTTAGCTCCAAGTTACAGGTGTATAACGACCGCGAACCGTTTTATGGATCCAAACCACAAGAATCCAATAGTTAGGAACTTTTAATTGTTTCGGAGAGATGCTATAGACAGGAACCAAGAGGGAGTTGGAACTGGTGGTCGAAGAAGTTTGAAGGTAGCAAGTCACTTTCAAGTTGTAAGCAATAAGCTGGTATTAATCGCGACAGGACTAGACGAGTCCGATCGAACAAGGGTGGGCAAGAAGCCCGAGCAATAATGCAAGTGCGTTGTGCTGGAGATGCAACGGGATTTTCGACCAGACTGATGAGAAAGGTTTCTGGTCGTCGATGAGGCGTCGTCGGCGTCTGACCTGCGTGCTGGCTTGCTTAGCACTAGGGTGTGCTATTGGTACGGGGGTTAACAGACAGCAATCTGACGTCGACGCTGTTCGCTGTTATACAGAGGGTACGAGCTGGTTACAAAAGTGGGAAAGAAGAAAAGTATTGACTTTAGGGTTTAATCCTCAAGACCCAGACGGAATCATCTAAATAAAAAAAGGGACGGAAAGCCACAGGAACACAAGATAAGCATGTGTCGTCTGTCGTTACCCGGACGTAGGCAAATGTTGAGGTAATAGCGCCGTAAGTGTTCGGAGAAGAATTAGCATTGTGATGACCGCTAATGCAAGCGGCTAAATGATGATAATCGCCGTCTCGCGGGCAAGCAGGCTCTACCTCTTCCTCGTACTGTTTAAGCGAACGCGACAGAATATTGAGCACGTAAAACTATAACCTAAAGCCAAGTTAATATCCAGCCCCCTTCAAAAATGCCAAGATGCCAAGACCTTTCAGTCACAGCTGCGATGATAGCAAGGGTACGCGAGCGGAAGAAGTTTTAAGCCCCGATATAATGGAATTTGCGTACGACCTGTCAGAAGGTTTATCTCGGTACATGAAAATAAAGCACTTGAATGGTTTCCTCGCAAAATACGGTACCCCTACTCCCTACTGCACGCATGTATCTATTACCGAAGCCATTTTTTTTTTTTTTTTTCTGATAAACTGGCGTAGGCTCGCGCCTATTGCCTCAAACCGAAGCCATTTCAACTACTTAATTCAGATGAATGAGAGGTAAAGTTAATACTATAGGAATAGTCACAACGCTAAACGAGATGTTCATTTACTACCATTTCAATCAGGGCTCAAAAGAAAGGCGATTCCTTAGTAACGCATACAAAAGATGCAAAAAGATTTAATTAACTAGAAACACGGTAAAGTCTCAAAATCAAAAAAGACGCGTATTATAATTTTTACGGTGCGCTTAGATTACAACGTCACCTAACGAGAGAAATCGGTAGGTTCCTCCAGGAGAAACAAAAACATGCGGTAGAAGTGAATCACATTTATGGCATAAATAGAATCGGTTGACGTAGTTTCTCGTACGAATAAACTCTAACATGCTTTCTAGATTGCGTATTGGAGTAACTTACTGCATGTAAGGTGTTACATTTTCAATTCAGGGTATTTCTTGATAGTGTTTATTTTAATCACAGGCAAGCAGCGAGACCTATTCCAAACCTGAAGTCCAGTTTGTCATGGGCAAAAATGGCATCCTTACACACTACAGGTCAAAAGATGGATTTGATGGAATTTTTTGACGATAAAGCTAACTGGGGGGCGACAGAAGTAAAATCAGGACGTTCCTGGCGAGCTGATGACTTGAGACTTAAAAGCAACGAAGATCTTCACAAATTATGGTAAAAACTAACATTTAAAAGGGACATTAGTGTATCTCTTATGTATATTATATATCAGTACTCTGCTAATCACGCCGTAATCGTAGGTTTGTTCTTCTGAAGGAACGTAATATGTTACTTACAATGGAACATGCTGCGAAAGAAGAAAAGGAGCTTCTTCCCAACGCTGAGCGCATTGATAAAGTAAAAGAAGGTATGAAAAATCTGGAAGAAGTAGTACGGGAACGAAATCGTGCGTTTTGGATGCTCGAAACCGGTGAAAAGGGCCCAGAAGCAAAGAAAGACCCACACGAAAGTAAAAATGACATAGGAAAATACTTTTAGTAATAAAATTTGTCTTTTCAGTGGAACTGAGTGAAGTTATCCAAGCTACTATCGAACGTGTTACCGAGCAAGGCGGCAGAGGTGTTCGTAAGTTCATCCTTCATTTGAGGGAGCAGGAACGTGAACAAAAGCTTCGCGCTATTAGCCGACAAAGGAATCATGTGTTGGGTCTTTTGAAACGGTTTCCCAACTTGGACGAAGAAGCAGTCGCTGCAAAATACCCCGATGTGGATATAGCAAAGTTGAGAAAACACAGAAAATCTCGTGGCCATTTTGATAATAATAGTGCTTAATTAATGTTGCGAGTAGTTTATGAATAAATAAAAAAATATGTCGAACAAACTAAGTAATTACCCAGTGGTGGCGATAAAAAATGACGCAAGGGTCGTGTGACGTCATGCGGTGATAACACACCGGAGCTGAGAAACGTGAACACCTCGAACTTGTACAGGATGTTAGTAAGGAAATAGGCATTTAAAATGGGTGCCAAGCACAGTGCAAACGAAGGATTATCTGACGAAGATTTAGATGAATATGTTTTGTTAACTCATTTTTCGCGTCAGGAAATCAAACGGTAAGTACTGTATATACATAACCCTTATCACCGTTGCTATGCTGTTTTCGAAGGTTAACACTTTGTGGAATGGTAGCTTGGCATTTCCTGTTATTATCTCTTCCGTAGGCTTTATGCGAAGTTTCAGAGAATTGCTGGTCATACTGTAACTAATCCTCGCGAACGCATTCCTGCGAATACTGTCATAGACGGTATACCGGAGTTGAAAGTAATAATAATTCTATGGAGAATTTCCATTCTTTTAAAACTTTCTTCCTCTTTCCATTCCCCCTTTCAGTTCAACCCCTTTCGAGATCGTCTGCCTTTCGTGTTCTCATCCAGAAGGGACCAAAGGTTTTCCTTTGACGATTTCCTGGACCTTGCCGGGGCCTTCGACGAAAAGGCTCCTTTCGACGTCAAGGCAGCGTTTGCTTTCCAGGTTTTCGGTAAGGTCACAAGCGTTTCCCCAAACAAAGGGAACATATAACCATTTAAGGTCAACGCTGTTTTGCTACGTATGATTCACCAATGGTTATATTCTTCTAGATTATAATGACGACCAACTGCTAACCAGAGCTGACTTGTCTAAAACTTTCGACGTATTAACAGGCGGTGTGAATAATCGAGATCTACTTCTTGATCAAGATGACCTCCATGAATTAGTTCAATTGGTAACAAGCAAATATTAGCTACTTTCCATTCGCGCTATTAATATTTGCGTAAATAAGGTTTTCAAAGAAGCTGGCACTAATGGAATAGATGCTATTTCGATGCTTGAATTTGAACAACTGCTAAACAAATTACCTGACTTTCCCATGTCTTTTCGTTTCCATTTGTAATTTGCCTATCTTGTGATCAATTAATCGTAATCGATAATAATTACTAAAATCTACGCTTTAGCGTAGCCACGCTTAGCAAAAAAATTGTTTCTCGAGTTTTAATACAAGTAAAGATATCCCGTGATATCCAAATTTTTCTTGGTCAGGGTAGAATATAGAAAGGCAAAAATGCGTCAGTCCGACGATGCTAGGTCAAAAGGGCCCGCTCTTGGCCCCCTATATAAGGAGAGCCCCCGCTCGCTCAGGTCAGTTCATTCAGTCCTGTAATATCGTCGAACACAGACGGCTGCTAAAAATTTGCGTTCAGTGTTTTCTCTTTTTTGCTGTGATCTCGTGAGAAAACTACCATGTCCGAATACGTTGGAATTGGCAAAGACGAGAGCAAAATCCCTAACCCTATTGTTACAAGTACTACAACGTCCGTGACGGGTACTCCTGGAGCCCCAAGTAACGTAAGCCAACCCTTATCTGCACCACAACATCGTGGCGAAGGCTTGAGTGCGCGTACCGGTCAGCATGTAGGCCCCACTTCCTATGCGCAACCTCCCCATGCGCAACCTCCCCATGCGCAACCTC